>APFE031155236.1:0-10032 GCA_000404065.3 Pinus taeda | reverse complement strand
CTTTAGTGAGGCTTGGGGATTTTGTGCATGAATGAGTTTAGAGTTGTGGTTAAAGATTTATGATAATATAGGTTCGTGGTTATTTAAGAGGTCAAATTTAATTTCTTGTTGTATATGGGTATAAAATATTACATAATCTATGAGGCTCATGCCAAATCCACAAATACAACTCATCTTGTTGGGTTTTAGGCACTTTATTAAACCATTGCAAATTATTATATGTGGAGAAATTCAAAGTTTCATTAACTCACTACCAAACAAATTCTAGTCCAAGCGTTTAGAGTTTATTTTGTATATGTTAGCCAAATGGTCCTCATCTAGCCATAAAGGTTTAAAATAATAGTTTAAAGCCTTCTAGAAAGACGATTTGTCATTTCTCATATTGGAAATATCTTATTCTAAGTAGTTGTAAGGATAATTCTTATCTAGATTGTTTTTCTTATAAAAGGTAGAATTGATGGGCATGGAATAATGACTTGCCATATAGATTTGCTTAGCACTAATATCTAAGATATCCATCCACTTGTACCAGTTGAAAGGGTCTTTTTTAGAAAACTTAATGTGAAAAAAAAAATTGCCATAAGATATGTTGGACAATTCCTCTATAATAGGATTTCTTATTACAAACTAACCATAAATAAATTGATCTATATTTCTTGTTGGAGTCTATTGAATTTTATTTTTCAAAAAAATAAAAACTAGTAAATAGATCCAACTCTCTCAAGAAGCCTTGGAACACTTAAAATTCTAAAACTTGACAGTTGTAAAGTGGACTTCCAAAATTTTCTACCAAACCACCATTACGTCAAAATCATGCTAGAAAAACCATTTTTCTTTTTGGACAAATCTTTTTGTTTTATATATATAATATATATATATATATTTATTTATATTATATATATATTTTATTAATATATTAAATAGTTTCATAATTAAAATTTAGATATTTTAAATTAATTGTTTAAATACTATTTTATTGTTTTTATATTCAAATTAATATATTATAATATAAAATTTACAAAAAAGTTAAGACTTTTTTTGTATAATTAGATTTAACTAATTTCCTCTCCTTTTTTTCCATAACTCAAATTAAATTTGATTAGCTTATCTACTTTAACATAATAATAATTAACATTTTTTTTTATAATCTTTATAGTCATGTCTATTTTGAAACAAGGCTTATAGAATTTTAATTTAATTATCAATAATTATTAGATAGATGGTATGGATTTAACCTTTATAGAATGTTCTAGAATATTCTTATTACTATACACAAATCAAAGGTTGAGATTTGCTTCCAAAATAGTTATAGTGTTTTAGTCATTTTAATTAAATTCATTAATTAAAATAATGTCATATGAACAAGTGTCATATGAAATGAGTTATGATTTTTGAGCATGTTGTATTGATAAGTCATTATATTGGCCCATGGTATTGTAACAAAGCCAATTTAAAAAATAAGAATAATAATAATTATTTTTATCATTAATAATAATAATCATTTTAAATAAAGTTATAATTTAGTTAATTGTCATGATTTTTTTAATTTCACTGACTTGAGATGTATGATGAAGTAAGTGTTTTGATGTTTACCAACCTAGATCCATCTTAACTCCAAATCTACCAAGAGTCCAAAATGATCAAATCTCTTTTCACTCTAAAAAAGGTTTGCATTTCAAGAGATTTGATTTCTCTAAAAGAGATTTTCATTTCAAGAGATTTGATTTCTCTTTGCACTTGGTAGATCATGATGAAGTAAGTGTTTTGATGTTTACCAACCTAGATCCATCTTAACTCCAAATCTACCAAGAGTCCAAAAAGATCAAATCTCTTTTCACTCTAAAAAAGGTTTGCATTTCAAGAAATTTGATTTCTCTAAAAGAGATTTTCATTTCAAGAGATTTGATTTCTCTTTGCACTTGGTAGATCTGTAGTTAAGATGGATCTAGGATGGTTTAATTTCACCCTTTAAATAAGCTACATTCACATGAATATCATGGGTTCTCATACCATGGGTTAATACCATGAAATTATTTTTATTTTAACGTTATTTTTTTATATTTTTATTTTATTTTGATCCAGTAAAAATGTCTTGACTTAGAATTAGTTTTATTTTTAAATTTAAACAAGACATTACAGTTTGTTTTTAGGTTTAAACTAGACATTACATTACATTACAACATCTCTATTATATTAGACTGAAAATGTTTTTTTAAGCAATCATATATTAATATTTATCCACATTTACCAACTATTTAATTTATATGACTCTCCTAATAATATATACATTAAATTTTGCATAACATTAAGCTCTTCATCTATACTTAAAAAACAAAAACAAACCAAAAAGGCATCTCCTCCGGCCAATTAAAAAAAATAAAAAATAAAAAATAAAAAGAAAAAGCCATGTGGTTGCTTGATTGAAAGGCGAACGATTGCATAATCGTGTCTTACATAAACGGGGGGCATGGGGGTATTAGAATTGTTGCCACTCTGATCGTCAAACCAAACCCGTAGCCATCGCTCGATTCATAGATCAAGGATTGCAAAAGGCACAAAATTCAATCATCTTAGCACTCACGGAGCTGATGTATTAATGCCACTCTTGTTTGTCTTGATGACAGCTTCCTGCTTTAATTCAAGGCCGACGGGTTTTAATTTAATGGATTCTACAACTCGTGAAGCCCACTGACTAAGTTGTTCATCCAAGATGGGAAATGCCAGCGGTTCAAAAATGGAGGGTGGAAGGCGGTGTTTTTTTTAACCAAGGTTAAAATTATATAAAAATAAAAATTCATTTTATTAAACGAAATTTGTAAAATGATTACTAAAGTTTTCATCATCTTGATTTAATCAATAACTAAAGCCTTCATTTTGTCTAAGTGTATTTTCAGTTTACAAAACTTTCGCTTAGCTAAAAAAATTATGGAAATTTGGGTGGTTAAAAATCTCAAAAGATTAAATGAGATGTTTATGGTTAATTTTATTTTTTCCCTTAATAAAGAAGAGTGAGATTTGATATTTTATTTGGATTATGTTTTTTAGTATCAAGTGAGATTTGATATTTTATTTGGATTATGTTTTTTAGTATCAAGTGAAATGTATTCAGTCTTATGGTTCTTAGACTTTTATCTAGGAAAGAAAATTGTAGCAATTCGAGTGTGGGTTAAATTGCTTCATTTTTCTCAATTTTCTAGGATGACTATACACTTAGATATATTGGAAATACAATGGGTAAAATCATTGACCAGTAAAAAATAAAAGGAAAATTATTTTCTTGTATAAGAATAATTGTGGAGGTTGAATTTGAAGAAGGGACTATCAAAGTCTCTATATATGAATATTGATGGATGGAGCCATAATAAGATCATAGGATACAATCATATTCCATTCAAGTATAATATTTTTTATGTTTATGGATATTTTGCCAAAGGTTATCAAAAAAGAAAGAAGAGTATTATCCATCAAAGCAAAAGTCAAGAGAAGAGCTTAAGTTCAAGATGGTCTCAATTAGGTGCATAAATTCTTAGTGTAAGGGGCCTCTTAAGTCAAAGACATCCAAAAGAAGGTTTTTCTACATCATGAAATAATCAATTTGAAGTTATTCAAAATCTAGAGAGTTTAATAAATCCAAAAGACATTAATTTGGAATCTAAAAACGAAGCAATTGAACCGAACTCTAGATCAACATTACCTAATAATGACACATATCCATGATGATCTTGAAGCATACTAATGGTTCAGTAGAAAATAAAGAAATAGATGGAGAGAAGGAAGAAGGGGAAATAGAGGAGGTAGAGGAAATATATGAGGAAGAAAAGTAAAAAGAACCAAAGCCAATAACAAGGTAGAAAAGAAAGAAATGGATGGAGAGGAGGAAAAAGAGGAAATAGAGGAAGTAGAGGAAATATATGAGGCAAAAGAGGAAAAATTAACCAAAGCCAATAGCAAGGGATCATTTTGACTCTTCTAGATCGTTTATTGAAATCCAATCCTAATAAAAAGTTCTAAATCCCCAATCCCCACCAACACCCAATCACAAATGGATGACTTATGAGGTAGAGAAGAATATCCTCCATGT
This sequence comes from Pinus taeda, assembly GCA_000404065.3. Classification (NCBI taxonomy): domain Eukaryota; kingdom Viridiplantae; phylum Streptophyta; class Pinopsida; order Pinales; family Pinaceae; genus Pinus; species Pinus taeda. The sequence continues at coordinate 5,951 of APFE031155236.1, read as the reverse complement.
TGAAAATATACTTTGCTCAAGAGAAATTATAATTAAGAATTTATAATTATGTATTTTTCTAATTTTTTATAATCAATTGTAAAATCTATTCTTGTACAAATATATTTTACTTGAGAGAAAAATTACCATTAAAATTTATAACTATTATTTATTTATATACTTATTTGTAAGAATTGTATAAAAATTATTTTTGTACTTAAGAATTTAACAAAACAAAACTCAGTAAAAAAAATCCATCTCCTCCCCTCTCAAATATTTAGAATATCGAGATTTAGGAAAAGAGAAATAATTAATTAAAATTACATTATCAACAATATTCTGGATTAAAATTACTACTATGCAAGAATCTTTTCGAAAGTATATATTTCTTCATTTTAATTTTAAAATACCCTTAAAACAGGTTGATTTAAAAAAAAAAAAAAAACAAAAAACAAAAAAAACAAAACACATTAAAGTTCATAAGCAGCTTATAGGTTGCTTAAGCTTCAGCGAGACCAGTATTTCATTTCACTTTAAAGGTTGTCCTACCAGATGAAGTAAAACTGGTTGAAATGTGGTCCGTATTCTTTTCCATAAAATTATTAATTTTTTTTATATATACATTTTGGGTCATTTATGAAAACTCCTTCGGAATAGCATAATAGATTTCATATTGGTATTGGTATGGGTATGGATTCAATTACACAACTTCCATTTAAAAAGGTGGAAACAAATAATAACGCCAACCCACCAACCAAAATATCATCATTATGGATGGTGGTCTCTACTCTCTTCCACAACGCCAACCCACCAACCAAAATATTATCATTATGGATGGTGGTCTCTACTCTCTTCCACTATCATGTCATGTCTCCATGTTCCTACCAATTTAATTAATTAAATTAATATGAACATAAATCAAAAGGAGTAAGCTTAATGAAATTTTTTGGATAGACAATGCGTTTAAATAATTCTATATAAAATCCAGGCACATATAAAATTAAATCTATTGAAAAAAAAACAATATTATATAATATAGTAATATAGTAATTATATATATATCATATAATACCACGGATTGTTCAAGCTTTGACCGATTGGCCTTTATGGGTTTTATCTATCCAACTTTGTATTACTCAACTCATTATATACCTTATATATATAATTATAATTATGTTTTTTTTCGGTTCCTGAAAAAATATCTATATAATTTATTTTAAATTATTTTTTTATTTATTATTAAAAATATTTAATTATTATTTAAAATAATTATTATTTTATTTTTCCATCGTTCAACTTCCTTTACATACAGATTACTTTGTAAATCAAAAACCGATTGTCCACGATTTAACCATTAAACCAATGGCCGATTCATTCGCTTCCCCGGGACTGCATTTGTATCTAACAACTATTTAGGGTTTAATATTTTCGCTTTCTACCAAACAACTATTTAGGGTTTAATATTTTCGCTTTCTACCAAAGAAGGCTGTCATTACATAACGTTTACCAGTGGGCATTCATTTATACTCTTCTTTAAGACCATTATCCATTAATTTTTTACATTTGGCTTTCATTCATCATTTAACCATTGTTATTCGAGATTATCATTTTTTGGGGTTTTGATTTTTGTTTTCTAAATAAAATAGTAATTAGAAAACATAAAAAAAAATTGCATATAGGAAAAATTAATAATAATAAATAATATTTCTGCAATTTAATTTTTTTATCCATATTTTTTTAGATTAATTATCTATTAATATATTAATTGTATAAGAGAACTTCCACTTCAATATAATAGGAAGATTGTTAACAAATGTAAATATTTTAAAACTTAGTCAAAATTAAAATTAAAATTAAACTATATAAAAAATAAAATAATGATTTATGATATTCATGTGGAATATAGTCATTTTAAAGGGAATTAACCAACCTAGAATATCTTAACTTTGGATTACCAAGCCCCGAGGTGAAGGAATCAATCTCTAGGACATGGCAAACTCTTTTTAGAGTAAAAGTGATTTGATTGCTCTTGTCTTGGATAGATCAATAGTTAAAAATGGATCTAGGTTGGTTTATATATACACAATCTTCAATTGTTTTTAATTTAATTTTAATAATTATAATTTGATGTTAAGAATATGTTTTTTCTAATTTACTTTATCTATTAAAAAAAAAGGCAAAATTGCGAGCAATATAAAAATTTATTAAATGTATTAAAAATCTATATTAAAATAAAATAAACCATTTTTTTTTAAACTAGCCTAGTTCCATTTTAGCTCTAGATTTATCAAGCCCTAGATTTGACACCATTGTGATTGGACGGAAAATTTAAAAACATTACAAATGTTTCATTCTAATATTTCTTCATTAAAATTTGAATCATTCAAATTTTACGATACAATCATTAATGGAAATTTAAATGTAAATTGTCCATTCATTTAAACCAATGCACCAAAGGCATACAAATTCAATAATTTTGATAAAAAATTGTGTTAGGGATGCTCATCTTGAAATTTGGCAGTTAAAAATTTATTATTACAAATCTTTCATTTTAATATTGTTTTAATTTCCCAGATGGGGGTGATAAATTGCGAGAAGGAAGAGTTATATGGGGACATTGATGTCCCTACATGCGTCATTATGGCAAAGATAGTTGATATGACCAAGTCACTTGACGAGAGCATAATGAACGTTCTTGAGGGTATTTGGTTTATAATGGTTAGTTGCTCAGGTCGAGTTCTCATTTGGAAGCTACGAGAAATAACGGAGGGGGTCATGGAGGATGATAATGTCTCTATTGCATAGGTTGGCCATTTTTCTTGGCCACACAACGTTATGAGGTGTCAATCAACGATGTTAGTTTCTGAGCTTTGTGAGCAATGTGATGCTAGTGAGGTTGGAGGCTCTGTTGGTTATTGCTTAGCACCATGTACCAGGGTGGAAAGATGTAATTCACATGACATTAGAGGTTGGGGTGCTCTATTGTGCGGCATGAGAGTTGGCCAAGAGCGCCTTCAGGAAAGTATGGTTCTATAATTTCGTCTTTGTGTTTCTTTTCACTGGGGGTCTAGTCGTTGCCTATTATAACTCCTTCACTAGAGTTGTGGGTGAGGAATGTAGGGTGGTGGATTTTTTTATTTTTTGAACTGGTGTTGGAAACTATCAAGGGGGGTTTGAACCCAATTTGGGGCAGATTTATTTCAAGGGAGTGGGGGTCTATGTGGTGGAGGCCTAATGGCTTTGGCAGTGGGTGTGGCCTCATGTGGTTTGGGGTGGTTCCTCTCACGAGCAAGAGAGTGAAGGGAAGCTTCCAAAGCCAGAGAAGAAGTGGGGAAGGGGCCCATTGGAAGTGCGACAGTGTTGGCGTGTAGATTGGGCGGTCTGTAGTGAGATTTGGTATGAGTTTCAAGAATGTGGGCCCTATAGAATATAAGTTGGGCAGTAGCTTGGGGGCTTAACGCGGAGACAAAGGGAATGGGCCTGGCAGGGTGTCGTCCTGCGCTATGCACTAAGATGACAGACGAGATCCAAAGGGGGAAGTCGAGTAGTCGGTCAGTTCCCCTAGTAGGGTGGACCTTCCCCCCTATTTGATTCTCTTGAGGCACATTACACAGATGATTGAGTAACTAGTTAGATATAGGCACGACGAACGCAATGAATTAATTACTTTCATGAGTGATTTACAACACAACCAATGGCATATTCGAGACGAATTTATTTCTCTCTAGCGCGGGAAGAGAAGGATTCATGATAGACAATACCACATGGAGGGTTGTTTGGACCATATTGAAGCACGCGTTCATGGGGCCTTTCACTAGCCTCTACCACTAGCTAACGATTTGAGTGCCCCAAAGTTCTGGGAATGTTGAAGCTCTGGGATGATGGTTAGTTGTTTTTATGTTTTGGGTCAATTATGTCTACCCTGGGCAACATGCATAAGATATTGTAGTTCCATTTTGCTTTTTTCTATATGTTTCTATCAATATCTCCAAGCCAACAAGTGTATTCAAAATGAGGCTGGGGTATTTTGATTGTGACCAAACCACGATGTAACATTTTGAACAATTAATAGACAATGTAACCTTTTGAACAATTAATAGAAATCGTTTATATATATATATATATAATATATATATATATTATATTATATATATATAAATTTTGGTTTTTCTCTAAGTTGGTTAAAAAAAATTATCACTCATTCTATTAGCGCAAATTTATTATTACAAATATTTCATTTTGAATATATTTTTTTTAAATTTGGAATTATTCAATTCAAGTTATAATCATTAATGAAAAAGTAAATGTAGATTGTTTGTCCATCCAAACTAGTGCACCAAAAAGCTATACAAATTCAATCATTTTGATAAAAATTTGTGCTAGGGATCCTCATGTTGAAACAAGGGGACACCATGATGATTGGAGGGAAAATTTTAAAAAGCTTACAACTCATTTTATTAGCAAAATTATACAAATATTTCATTTTAGTATTTTTTAATTAAACTTTGAATTATTTAAATTTTACCACACAATCATTTTATGAAAATTTAAATGTAAATTATTTGTCCATCCAGACCATTGCACCAAAGCCATACAAATTCAATGATTTTGACAAAAAGTTGTGTTAGGAAAGCTCATGTTGAAATTGGACCAGCATTGTTGTGATTGAAGAGAAAATTGAAAAAAAATTATAAACATTTTACTAGCCAAATTTACTATTACAAACGTGTCAGTTTAATATTTTTTGGTTGAAAATTAATTTTTTAAGAAAACTAGATTATTTCTCAAAATATATATAATATATATATATATATATATATTATATATAATTATATTGATTTTATTTTATTTTTAATGTAAATAATTTCTATTATCTTCCCACTATAAAGTATATATTGACTATGTAAAATCTAGAATAGTTGGTCACTTAAAAAACATGACCATACTTAGAATTTAACATTTTCAAAAGTGAAAAGGTTGCTCAAAGAGGCAAGATCCAAAATACAAATGCTACATTCTAGACCTCGAAGCCCTAAAGAGACCAAGAAATAGATAATGGAAACATAAAAACTAAGAGCATAAGACCAAGAGAACAATTAGGAAGAATATGTGGCTTACTCTACTATTGTGAATTATTGTTGTTTGGAGAGCAACTAGAATAAGGAGGAATGAATATGTGTATGTGTTTCTTCAGTGATGGTGGAGTGGTATTATTTTTCACTACAAGTGATTCTAAGGAAATGAGAATATCTTTTTGCTTTTAGTTTCTATCTAACAATACCATGCCAAGAAGAAACTTAGAGTACCCATAAATATTTACTATTGCATGTATTTGTTGTACCAACCCCACTTATTCCCAACATTAAAAACTCAATCTCCTATTTTTATGAGAGAGTAATCTTTGATTAGCATAGTTATACGAGTATCACTCCCAGGCATTGGAGAGCACGTACCCGAAGCTCCCCGGCTCCTGGGAACTTGGGAGCTGATCGGAAACACTCCAAAACCACCGGGAGCTTCAACGGGTACTTTGGAGCTTTTCGGGAACTTCACTGCAACCGATTTTTTACTTTTTGGGAGCTTCACTGCAATGAATAAGTGCAAACTTAAGTGTATTTGACGTTGCCAGCTTGGGTGTTGTTTAAACTGATGGAACTGTGCGAAAGGGAAGGGTATGCCGCTGGGTTTAGATTTGGATATGGGTCTGGAACTAAGAGAAACAACCTATTTAAAGCCCTTCTATCCAAATGAAGATGAGGCGTCTGGCCAATCCTGATCTTTGTCATTGGAAAGCTATCCATTCTCCTCATACATGCGGATGATGGATGGATATAATAGAATTTAGGAAGATTGTTGGCCACTGGCAAAACCATCCCGCACTGAATGGACAAAATATGGAATACTAAAGAAAAAAATAGTTGAAATTATAAATATAAATATTATGAAAAAAAAAAAATTTAATTTTCATATGT
>APFE031155227.1:0-10840 GCA_000404065.3 Pinus taeda | reverse complement strand
ATATATATATATGCTCCTTTCCTTCAGAGCATTAATAATTTGACTAAACTTACACCTCACTCACATAACAAAATCTATAGTCTGAATAACATCTGTCAAAATAGAGTGGCTAATTGAAGATGGGAGGGTTTTCAGGCCGGGACCATCTGCAGTCAAGCTCAGAAGATGCAGTACAGTTCCAGCTTCTCCCACTGTAACGAACCCACTTCATCCTCACAGTACGTAACCCACCTCAGATTCTCTGATGGGCACGATCACATGCGACATTTTCTTGCTGAAGGGTTTGTTTTTTAGCTAAGTTGTATTACACCCACCACTATCGGCATTACACTTACAGCTAAAGGAGCCCCATCACCCGTGTAGGCAGCTGGCACAAATCGGTTGTGACAGTTATGGAAGAATTAATAGATTATTCGGTGGATTCGTTGGAGGACATGCCTATCTGGACACAACCACATTCTTCTTTGACTGGTTTTCTTCCTTCAACAACAAACTTTCTGAAGTCATCGATGATTTTCCCTCCATTTCCGATACCAAGGTCTCCTTTGTAACCCTCCCGGAAGATGCCCCGTCTCTGCCGGACCTCATCTCTCAACCCTTATCACCTTCCTCACTTAGTTTCGTGGACCTCCCACCAAACCCTAGGGATCAAACCCTCTTGGAGGTCTTGGTTTCGAATCTGCCATTGACTGATTCATGCAACCCTCTAGTGGACCACCTCTCGGCTTCAAAAACTCCTGTGTCTACCCCAATCACTCTGCCGACCTCGTTCGCCCCTTAATCCAAAATGGATCCAAAAACCCTATAAGTCTTCAAAATCTTTCAAAAGATCAAAACTATCACATAAGAATAAACTCTTAAAAAGGTCGATAACACTATCGGGAGGAAAAAGCATAGAGAAATCATTGAAAAACAGAGCATTGGTGGTTTAAAGCAACTTTGCATAGGTGTCGCCGGATCTGGCCGATCAACGGTCTAGATCTGATCGGCAAATCGCAATCAGCGGTGGAAAAGGGAGGCTATTGGCGGATACCACCAGAAATACACGACAGCGATTAGCAGGGTCAATGAGGACCGTCGATCAAGCGTGTAGATCGATGGCCCGCGTTGCGTCGCAATATCACATCAAAAAACCACAGTGGAGTGATTACAATCGGCCTGGGGCAAGTGCAATATGTGATTGTGATCGATCGCATCGCAATATCACATCAGAACATTTCAATGAAGTAGGGTCGATAATAACTATGACTACGATAGTCGGACCCAATAAAGATTATGAATGATATTTGATACCATTTCAAGTCCGGGAAACAGGGTTTTCCTTCGTATTTTACATTTTCGTTAAATAAATGAAATGCAAAGGAAAAGGCGTCGATGCGATATTACAGACCAGAAAGGGTTTATCAATGCTGTTATATATGATTTCAAGTCTGATAAAGCCATTTGTTGGGGTTTTTCAATGTTTTTAATGTATTCTCAATAAAAAGGGAAATCACGATATGAGCGGGATTTCAGGTGGGCCAAGGGTGGTAAGTGGTTTGGGCCAGGCTCTTCCCAATCCCATACAATGGTTGCCACGTTTCTAGGCCGAGGAGAGAGAAAACCACCCTCATCGGGCGGCTAACCCCCGTACGAAAGGCTGCCCGAAACGAACCACAGCCATTGCATCCGGATCTCCTAGATCAAAGGTGGAGATGCGATGCCAGTATACGGGTGGAACCGATAGGATTATAAGGCATATTTATTGATATTTGAAGTCCAATAGACAACGTTTGTTGGACTTTTCCTATGTTTGAACGCGTTTCTCTATGTAAACAGAAAATGACCAATTTTTGGATTTCAATGGCCCGATGACCCATTTCGTTACACTACAAGTGGCCACCATCTCTAGAAGCATTTAAGAATGATTGCTAACACTCAGAAAGGGATCTGAGTGGGCGGAGGTCAAGAAGCCAAAGAGCCCGAGAAGGTGAAATGAACAGATAGCACAGATTGGCTTTAAAGCCACAGATAGAGAGTAAACAAAGACAAGCAGTGCTGAGACAGAGTAACAGAGACAGAGAGTCAGTGAGGAGAGTCTGTGTACTCAGAAGAAACTTGGGGGATCCAAGTAGAGACTTATTGTTTCGTATCTATTATGTGAGGCTCCAATTGAGCTCACTATTGCAAAACTCTGTTTTTGAAGACGTAATAGAGAGGTCACCACTGAAGGCTAGACCAGGAGACATAGCCTAGGAGTGTTGAGTGAACTCCTTATTAAACTTGTTGTGTTTATGTGTGTTTTTTATTATGTTCTTTAATTGCTTCATTGCTTATGTATCTCGCAATCTTATCGATCCATTATGCAAAGTAACATAGGCAAATCCATGCACATGAGTCTATAATACCTTAATAATTATTTAAGATCTCATTATCAGATCAAGTGGTATCAGAGCTTTAGGTTTGCTAAGGTTAGACAAGCTTGTGCTAGATTGTTGAATGCTAACTAGGTCAAAGCTCAAATTAGGAGAAGGAGAACTGGTTGAGGCTAACCCCAAAATTAGAAGATTCTACCTTAGGAGGAAAATGGTAGAAGAAATTCCCTTGGAATCAGACTCTTAGTTCATGGACAGTTTCATGACCATGAGAGCCATGGTTGAAAATATGTATCGAGAATTTAAGGAAGGTCAAAGTGAAGATACTTCAACCTCCAAACAAGACAAAGGAATAGAGAAACCTCTTCTAGATGCCCATTCAGAAGGAAAATGGAAAGGAAAAGAGCCTCCTCTATCAACACCTCATTCTAGCCCTTTGATTAAATTAGATGTAAAATTTCATTTGCCAATATATGATGGAGAGTTTAATGCAAAAAAGCTAGATAAATGGATTAGGAAGATTGATGTGTATTGCAGGGTGAAGAACATCGATTCAGAAAGGAAAAAGATTTAGCTGGCTATCCTTCACCTTGGAGGAACTGCCCTAATGTCATGGGAAGGCACGACACAAGTTGATTTGAAGAAGCATGGTAAAATTCTTTCTACCTGGAGTGAATTTGTTTTTGCCATTAAAAGAAAATTCTATTGACTAGATTATATGCAGCAAGCAATGATGAGTTGGCAAACTCTTCGCCAGCTAAAAGGGCAAGGTGTACAAAGCTATACACAGGAATTTAGAAAAAGAGCTTAGGAATTTAAGCTGTGTAGGTGGTCTACACAGCTATTTGAGGAACATCATTCTCATGTTTAACCCCACTAGCATAGATGAGGTATCTGTTGAGGCTACACATCTATAGGCTAGAGGCAAGATTGTGAACCGAGAGATTGAGGGATCATCAAAACCCACTGCAAGCAAGAATAAGGAAAAGAGGAAGAAGAAATGGAAAGAGAGGAAGGAAAATGTTGTATAGAAAGACAAAACTTCATGCACTCACTGCAAGAAGGATGGACATGATGATGAACATTGTTGGTCTTTTCATCCAGAGCTGAAACCCAAGAAGTTCGATGGCAAGAAGAAGAAGATTGCTACTGTTATTAAAAAATATTTGGGGTCAGACTCAGGTGATGAAACAACAGTCACAGCTGCAGGTATAAAAGGTAAAAATTCTGAAGCATCCACTAGTAATTCTACACAATCTATTGATAATGAAGAAAATGAGAGGAAAATACATGAGCTTTTTCATATTAGAGTTATTCCAAGCATCAAAAGATTGATACTTTATTTGATAGTGGTTCACAAGTAAACTTGATTTCTGAAGCAATTGTAAAGAAGTTGGGACTACTAACCACACCTCACAAGAAGCCATATCCATTAGGTTGGGTATGTGACAAAGCAAATCTACAAGTGACTAGATAATGTAAACTTAGGTTTGTTTTTGGGTCGGCTTTTGTAGATGAGGTTGAGTTAGATATAATTCCTTTGGATATATGTGGTATTGTTTTAGGAAGTCCTTACTCGTATGATAGAAAAGCCATTTTCTATAGAAATGAAAATAAGTATCAACTCACAAAAGATGGAATAGAATATATTGTAAGAGCTCATCAGCTCAAGAATAACTACACTCTCATTAACTCAGGGCAGATGAAAAGAATTGTAAATTCATGCAAGAAATTTTTACTAACGGTTGTAAAGGAAAACACCCCTAATAAAACCAATGTATTCGAATGCTATGATGCTAGACATTTAATTCTGCAGTAGTCAATTATCCCACATATGATAAAGAACTGTATGTATTAGTATAGAGTGTGAAAAAGTGGAAGCATTACGTAATGGGAAAAGAAACAATTATACATATTGATCATCAACCACTTCAATATTTACACTCACAAACTAAATTGCAGCAATCAAGACACTATAGGTGGATGGGTTTTCTACAACAGTTTCATCTTGTCATCAGATATAAGAAATGCATACACAATAAGGTTGCATATATGTTATCCAGACCAATTATAAATGCATCTACTGTACTTAAGCATAATTCAGTATTGCATGAAATCTACATTGAACAATATGCTCAAGATGTAGATTTTAAGGATGTATATGCAACTTTAAGTTATGGAAAACAAGTAGAAGAATTGGATTATCATGTTAAGGACCAACTCTTATATCATTTAGGAAAGTTATGCATTCCTCAAACTAAAAGATTTAATATAATCCGAGAAGCACACACTTCTCTAATATCAGGTCATTTTGGTGTAAGTAAAATTGTTGCACAACTACAAAGATTCTGATATTGGCCAAGAATGCATGAAACATTTTCTAGATATATTAAAGGGTGTACCATGTGTGCTAAAAGCAAGCCTAGCAATGGAAAACTAGGGTTGTACACTCCACTTCCAGTTCCTTCTCATCCTTGGGAAAGTGTTTCCATGGACTTTGTTGGGGGACTGCCAAAGTCTAGAAAAGGTCATGACTATTTATATGTTATTGTGGATAGCTTCAACAAAATGTGTATCTTAATACCTTGTAACAAGGAGATTACAGTTGAACAAACAAAAAAGTTGTTCTTTCAATGGGTTCATTTTGGGTTACCCACTTCTATTGTCTTTGATCGAGATTCCCGATTTGTTGGGAAGTTTTGGTCAATTCTATGGTAGTTAATGGACACCGGATTGAAGAAGAGCACAACATTCCATCCACAAATAGATGGCCAAATAGAAGTGGTCAATAGTACAGTGATCCAGTTGCTTAGAGGCTATTGCAGCAAGCATCCCAAACTTTGGGATGAACATTTATGTTATGTGCAACATGCTTACAATTGTGCTAAACATTCTTCTACATAGAGATCTACTTTTGAGACTTGTTTTTTTTTTATACCAAGGTCTCCCTTGGATTTTGTCTTTAGTAAAGACATAGCAGTTGATGGACACAGTGATGTGGACAAAGCAACCAATTTCATTGAACATATCCAAGAAATTCACTAGGTAGTGTAGGAAAAGCTAGAAAAGAGAAAAGCCAAATACAAGGCAAGGCATGATAAGCATCGAATTGAGCATAGCTTCCAAGTTGGTGATCAAGTTTCGCTATACATCAACAAGGACAGAATGCAAGGTGAAGGTAAGAAGCTGAAGCCAATAAGGTATGGGCCTTTCAAGATACTTGATAAAATTGGTGAGAATGCTTTTCGCCTTGATTTGCCAGCTTACATGCACATCTATTCAGTAGTTAATGCAGAGAACTTGAGACTATTTGAACCTTCATTGATTGAATATCTCAAAGAGAAAAGTTGGTTTCCTTCTATTGATGATCTGTTGCCTTAATATCTCAATGAGTTGCATGAAGATACAAATTCTCAACAAGAAGGTGAGAACTAGGTACAGAGGGGATGTTGAGTACCTCAGAATTGGACTCAAAGGTTCAAAACCAAGTACTGCAAGATGGATAGAGATTGGACAAGTGAGGAAGTTGTATCCTCACTTGATTGATGCTTAAAAACCAACTTTTGGTGGTCCAAAAGCCTTTTCAGTGGGAAGGTGTGATCCAAACCAAAAACCCTCTAAGTCTTCAAAATATTTCGAAAGATCAAAACTATCACATAAGGATAAATTTTTAAAAAGGAAGATAATGCTATCGAGAGGAAAAAACATAGAGAAATCATTGAAAAGCAGAGTATCAATGGTTTAAAGCAACTTTTAATAGGAGCTGTCGGATCTGGCTGATCAATGGTCCAGATCCGATCGTCGAATCACAATCAGTGGTGGAAAAGGCAGGCTATCACCAGAGACCACCAGAAATATGTGACAACAATCAGTGGGGTCAATGAGGACCATCGATCAAACGTGCAGATCGACGACCCATGTTGCATCGCAATATCGTGTTGGCAAACCACAGTGGATTGATTACAATAAGCCCAGGGCATGTGCAATATGTGATTGCGATCGATCGCATCACAATATCACATCGGAAAATTTCAATGGACCGGGGCCAATAATTACTATGACTATGATAGCTAGACTCGATAAAGATTATGAATGATATTTGATAACATTTCAAGTCTGAGAATCTTGGTTTTCCTTTGTATTTTGCATTTTCATTAAAAAAATGAAATCTAAACGAAAAGGCGCTGATGCAATGTTACGAACCTGAAAGGGTTTATCGACGCTGTTATATATGATTCCATGTCTGATAAAGCCATTTTACAAGGTTTTTCAATGTTTTCAATGTATTCTCAATAGAAAGGGAAATCACGATATGAGAAGGATTTCGGGTGGGCCAAGGGCAGTAAGTGGTTTGGGCTAGGTTCCTTACGATCCCATACAATGGCTGCCACGTGTCTAGTCTAAGGAGAGACAAAACTAATCTCATTGGGTAGTTAACCCCTGTACAAAAGGGCCGCCCGAAACGAACCATATCCATTAGATCTAGATCTCCTAGATCAATGGTGGAGATGCGTTGTCGGTATACAGGCAGACCCGATAGGAGTATAAGGTATATTTATGGATATTTGAAGTCTGATAGACAATGTTTGGTGGACGTTTACTGTGTTTGAACACATTTCTTTATGTAAACATAAAATGACCAATTTTGGGATTTCAACGGCTCGATGACCCATTCCTTTACAGTAAAGGTGGCCACCATCCGTGGAAGCATTTAGCAATGATTGATAATCATTAGAAAGGGATTTGCGTGGACAGAGGTCAAGAAGCTAGAGAGCCTGAGAAAGTGAAATGAATAGACAGCGTAGATTAGCTTTAAAGACACAGACAGAGAGCAAACAGAGACAAGTAGTGCTGAGACAGAGTAACAAATATAGAGAGTCTGTGAGGAGAGTCTGTGTACTCAGAAGAAACTTGGGGGATCCAAGTAAATCCTTATTCTTTTGTATCTATTGTGTGAGGCTCAAATTGAGCTCACTGTTGTAAAACTTTGTTTTTGAAGACATAATAGAGAGGTCACCACTGAATGCTGGACTAGGAGATGTAGCTCAGGAGTGTTGGGTGAAATTCTTATTAAACTTGTTATGTTTACGTGTGCTGTCTATTATGTTATTTAACTGCTTCATTGTCTATGTATTTCACAATCTTATCGATCCATTGCACAAAGTAACATAGACAAATCCATGCACATGAGTTTGTAATACCTTAATAAATGTTTAAGATCTCATTATCAGATCACTCCTCCACAAGGTAACCTCATAGGAATTCCCCCCATTTCCGGCATTTTTTCCTCTGTGCCATTGATGACTCTGCCTAGATCTAGTGTTCCCCCACACTCGACGGCGGCGCATCAGCACATCGAAGCAGAGCGAACAAAGGCATATAGGAAGAAGAAGTTCTTCAAGATAAAAGTTTGTGAGGTCTTCCTCAAACTGACTAAGGACACGTAGCTGCTTGACTCCATGGATACAACTGAGAATGTTTTAGTGGGTTGAGTCTGAGGCAGACATTACAGTGTAGAAATGCTACAACAATGGGCATCTAAGGTTTCGGGCCATCACCTGAATGACCCTCCTTTCATACAGACCTTTGTAAAAGGCTAGTTTGCTCTATGTTTTGACAGGTTGGAACACACCAATTGGGTGCTCTCCATGATATGGCATATTCATCAGGCACTGGTTCTTCTACGAATATGGACTCCCCTATTCAATCCAAAATAAGAATGGGTGTATGCTGGCCCCCTCTAGGTCTGTCTCCCTGGTTTACCATTACATTTTTGGATGGAGGATGTTTTTAGGCGCATTGGAAATGCCCTAGGTACCTTCTTAACATTTGATAAATCCTACCAGACCACTGATCATATGGCATATGCAAGGATATTGGTGCATATGGATACTACGGATGGTCTTCTGGAGAATATCAACATTCACTGGAGAAATGCCACCACGAGAGAGACTCTTGACTATGAGGGAGTCCCTTTCAAGTGCAGGAGATGCCACAAAGTTTGGCATTTATTCAAGGACTTCCCTCTCAATGGGCAAACAAACAGGAAGGAACCTAGAAAGGAAACACTAGTTCAAGCATCGCCGAAGCATGGGGAACAACCGCAACATGCTGATTCAGAAGTCCATGTAGAACCTTCAGCGAAGGAAGCAAAACCCCCACAGCCTATCCCAAAAGAGCGAGGTAGACCTCTGCATAGACCACCTTCTCCTCCACACACTAGATCCATGGCGACTGCCAGGTATGTGGACACTTTGGGTAAGTGCATTTCCACATATATTTCCTCACATTTAAGCTCTTATGTTCTTGATTTTATTATTTCAGCCCCTGGCATTGGTTTGGGATCAACTGACCTCCCCTCGTCCTCTATCCCTTTGTCCTTCCCTCTTGGTTCCTCCCTTTCCTCTTTCTCCCCCACCCCTCCCACCCTTTCTACATCACTTTCTCTTCCTCCACCTGCATTTGTCTCTGGTCTCCTCTCCATTGGGTACATGACCCGATCTAAGACTAAGCATCAGGCATCGGACCACGTCAAGCTCGACCTTGTCCCCTCCCCTCTTCTGCTTAAGATCCCACATGGTCAACCTTCCTCTCTTACGAAAGCACAAAGCCTGGCTGGAGATGAGATTGCATCTGGTAGATAGGCTACCATCCTTGGGGTACTTAGAGAAATAGATGCCCCCATAGTGCCCACCCCATGAATATTGTCTCATTTAACTATAAAGGGCTAGCTAGGCCCAATAAAAAATTAGCACTTCACTCGTTTCTTGTTGCCAACCCTTTATATATCATATTCTTATAGGAAACTCTTGGACATGATGATGCCATATCTAACACCCTTAAAACAATGCTACCTAGATGGGTGTTTACTTGTCTTGATGCCCATGGCAGATCTAGGGGTATAACAATGGGATACAATTCCTGCTCCATAAAACTACTCAACTATTGGGGGGGTTCTGGGCACATCAGAGTAGATATACACTCAGTAGATCTAGGTATGGATTTTAAAATCTTCAACATTTATGGACCATGTCACCAGAGGCCTGATTTCTGGGAGAAATAACTGGGATCTGACATTTTACAAATGGACAATATAATTTTGGGTGGAGATCTTAACTTCTCAATCGGCCACTCTAAATCTTGTGGTCATCGAGCACAAAGAGATCCTCTTTCAGAATACTTTGAAACTACTTTGGAATCCCACCATCTAATAGACATCCCCTCTCCAAAGATCCAAGCAACATGGAGGAACAATAGGACAGGGAGTGATAGCCTGGCTTGCAGACTAGATCATTTTTTTGGTCAAGGATAATTTATTGGAATATGGCTATAATATCAGACAATGGGTGGGGTTGGGAGATATCTTCTATCACCTACCAATATACATGGAAATAGATGGGGGTCGGGCTAAACCCAAAAGTCCATATAAATGTTTCTCAGCTTGGTTGAAGGAAGCCTCTTACATTCATATGGTAACAAAATTTTGGATGTCCAACCCACCTGGGGTTGGGGGGAACATTATAAATGGTTTCGTGCACAATCTCTCGGAGCTGAAGAAGTTGTCCAAAATTTGGGCACACAATAAAAGAATCTTGGATGATCAATCCCTGAGGCACATCGAAGTTGACATAGCAGCATTTGAAAATAATCATGAAGGGATATACAAATCAAATGAACACAAGGATAGGATCTCCTCACTTTACACAACCAGAGGAAAAATTCTTAAGGACTGTGAAGAAATCTAGAGACTGAGAAGTAGGGTGATTTGGATGTAGGAAGGGGATGATAATACAGTATTATTATGGGATTCAGTAGACGCACTAATAACTATGTTGAATTATCCGCAACCAAATTCCTCATTCAATTTGCATTGGAGAAAAATTGTAGAGATCTACATATATTTGGGGATTCAAAATTTGTTTGTGATTGGCTAAATAAATATTCTATATGCAATGCTTATGTTTTGAGTCATATTCTGGACGAGGCACTGAGATTGATTACATCATTTGACTCTTTTACATGCCATCATATTTATAGGGAGTGGAACACAACTGCTGACAGGCTATCCAAAGAGGATGTGAACAGGGATCTAGTCAACTGGTTGATCTGGGAACAACGTGATGGTGCACATTACCAATTTTACCATCGGCCATTTACGGATATCGTTGTATAAATTTAATTTCTGTTGATCTCACACGAAGAATAGACTTCATATATATGTCATCTGTAAATGTACATAGTTTCTTTTTTGACATTTTATCTACACACAGTGCCAGATTAATATATAGAACTCCTATTCAATATATTTACAGCCATTGATACCTCCCTGTGTGGACACAAGGTATCAATGTTTTGATCACATATGTCCCTGAACATAATTTTGTTGAAGATAGGCAATGCCTCTCTATTTGAATATGCTTAAATGCATTTGCAAAATGTAATTTCCGTTTAATAGAAATTACAATTTTTCCTAGGTGAATATATAT
>APFE031155226.1:0-35522 GCA_000404065.3 Pinus taeda | reverse complement strand
CACTGATGCCTCGAACAAAGCCATAGGGGCAGCCTTAGGACAAGTTGAGGAGAAACTTCCATATGCCATATACTTTGTCAGCAAAAACCTGTCCAAGGCAGAAATGAACTATACTGTAACTGAGAAAGAGTTCCTGGCCGTACTCCATTCCTTAAACAAGTTCCGACACTACATCACTGGTTATCAAACATTTGTACATACTGATCACGCTGCGATCAGATATTTAATGAATAAGCCTGATGTAAATGCTCGTATCATTAGATGGTTACTTTTGTTGCAGCAATTTGATTTGACTATCATCAACAAACCGGGTAAAGAAAATGTTGTTGCTGACTTCTTGTCTAGATTGGATTTGCCTACAGGTGAAGAAGGAATGGTGGATGACCAGATGCCAGATGAACATCTGTTTTCTATCTCAGTACTCTCTCCGTGGTTTGCTGATATAGCAAACTACTTGGTCTCAACACAGTTCCCTCCGCATCTATCCTCAAAGGAGAAGAGCAGAATCGTGAGGAAGAGTGCCCCATTCATTTGGATCTTGGGCAACCTGTTCAAACTTGGCCCGGATCAGATCTTGAGGCGTTGTGTTAGGGAGGAGGAAGTCTTTGACATTCTCCTAACCTGTCACGATGGACCCTGTGGAGGCCACTTTGCAGCAAAGAGGACTGCCTTCAAAATTCTACAGGCAAGCTACTATTGGGCCACTCTTCATCAAGATGTCAGAAGAAACATCAGCCAGTGTGACCGATGCCAGAGGATGGGGAAACCGACTCCAAGGGATGAAATGCCTCTCCAACCTCAAGTGACCCTCGAGCCATTTGAGAAGTGGGGCATGGATTTTGTGGGTCCTATCAACAACCCTCCTTCAAGGCAAAGGTCTTACATCATTGTGTGCACTGACTACCTGACAAAGTGGGCAGAAACAAAGGCAATCAAAGCAGCGACAGAAGAAAAGGTGGCTGAGTTTTTAAGAGAAAATATATACTACAAATTTGGCTACCCAAGAGAGTTAGTCACCGATCAACGAAGCCAGTTCACCTCCAACTTAATTGAAGACTTGCTCTTTCATCACAAGATCAAGCATAGGACTTCCACCCCATATCATCCTCAAGCAAATGGGCAGGTGGGAGTCACTAATAGAGCATTCGAAGGGATTTTGACTAAGGGGGTGAGCAGCAGTAGAAAGGATTGGGCAGATCGCCTGGTTGAGGCCACTTGGGCCTACAACACCACTTGGAAGACCACAACCAGTTTCACACCTTAAGAGTCGGTCTACGGGAAGAAAGCTCTGCTGTCAATAGAGTTCGAGTACAACACATTGAGGATGGAAGCTCAGCTGGACCTAAATCTCAGCCATGCTCAACGTGAAAGGTTACTGCAGCTGAATGGGTTAAATGAACACAGAATGCAAGCCCTCCTCCACTCAGAAGTGGTTTAACTTCAGAGGAAGATATGGCATGACCGGCACCTTAATGAAAAGCAATTCCAATCGGGAGATTGGGTGCTGCTGTATGACTCCAAACACAAGGATTTCAAAGGGAAGCTGAGGACAAGATGGCTAGGACCATATACAGTGGAGAAATGCAATGACAATGGTTCAATCCTTATCAGGACTATTGATGAAGAAGCCATCCCCATGCTCGTCAATGGGCATCGACTGAAGATCTACAGGAAACCCCTTTCGAGGCAGGAGTTCATTGAAACCGTGGAAAAATTAGTGCTGGTAATAGAGAAGGGTTCTGCCTCTGTTCTGACCACACCTTGATCATAAAAAAAAAAAAGAATAAAAATATGCCTGGACGAAAACCTCTCTTAGGCGCCCAGGGCAGGCAGTAAGGGTGAAAACCTCATGGAGGCGCCCGTGCTATCTCTCAGAAAATAAAGAATTTGAAAAAAGACCTTTGGGTGAAAACCTCTCTAAGGCGCCCAAGGCAGATAGTAGGGGTGAAAACCTCATGGAGGCACCCCTGCTGTCTATCTTAAAAAAAAATGAAAAAAAAAAAGAAGAAAAAAAGAGAAAAAAAGCAAGTTTAATCTCTAAAGAATTATTGCAAGTTGCAGGAATACAATGCAGAAAAGGAGGCCTCCCAAAACAAGGACAGGGGTCCGTACCAAGTCACCAAGCATCCTCACATACACTCCCTCCATGGACACTCATTTTTTCTAGGATTTGGACACAATCTGGTCGAGGTTCAACCTCCTACAGGAAGTTTCAGGACTCTCTACAGGAAGTTCTGCATTTCTACAGGAAACATCCTGTAGAGCCTTTGGGCAGGCCAGAATCGATTCTGGAAAGGGATTTGAAGCTTGAAATCCGTTGATGGGGCATGCAACCACCCTTTTCTTCCATCCACCACTTGTTTCATCTCCTTCCACCGCCATTGCAAAAATTTGGTTATGTATTCCTGCACAGTCATACAAAAGTTATGTTTCCTTAGATTAATTTTTTTTTTTTCCTCCAAGTGACAAATCAAGCATGCAGAGGCTCGCACACTCTACCTGTCAAGGCTCCATCAAGACCTTTCATCCGTGAACGCAACCTTGCTCGTTTCAGCATGCATCCCAGGAGGAGAAGCAACTATAGGATGTCCGACAGGAATCCTATAGCAGCTGATCTGGCTGGAGCACATACTATGGAGTCACCAGCAACTCAAATCAGACGAAGCCGGCGCATGCAGCATTTACCACCAGAGGGTCGGGTCCCGAAGTCTTGCATCCAGCATCAGCCAATGAAAAAGGAGCTCCAGCACCCGTGCACGAAGCAGCAGCAAGCAAATCTATCATTCCACGTCCCGAAGCCTGCAAAACATGTCCACGGCCACACAGGTAAGTGTCTAACCTTATTCGTCGAATTGCATGAACTATACTCTAAAATTTGCATGACTGTGAAATGTGCAGATTGAACAAGTTTTGTGGCCAGTCAACTGGCCACCCACAGCGAGTCGGATGGCCTCGTGGGATCTGAACGAGCCCAATTATGCCAAAGGGACGGGTAGTTGACATGCGGGAAGTGTCCAGTCAGGGAGAATCAACAGTTTGGCAAGAATGGTGGCGGTTAATGGCAGAGAAAGGATTTGGCGGTCAGAAACACGCCGAAGAATGATGGTCGTGACGTTGGCTAACGGATCGGCCTGGACAACTCACCCCCGCGCCATGAATTGCGCAGTAATTCAAATTGCTCGGCTGAATAACTCACGATGAACCGCTGTCATTTGCACTTGCAACCATTTTGCAGCAGAGTACGCGTCCTCCTCCTCTGTAGTTTGTTAGCCTGAGCTTCTTGGTCCATTCCAACGTCCTTCCGCGTCTCAGACTTGTCCAGAAGCACCGTGACATCCTCCAGAAGACAGAAAAGCTTTCTACAGGAAGGAGCTCTACAGGAAACCCGGCATAACAGAGAAACCTGGACTGTCTACGTCGAGGTTGGCAATTCGAAGAGAGGTAGGCTCGAACACACCATTCCCATGCATGATATTTCGAAAGGTGGTGAATTCGACGTGCTGGAGTAGAAAAATTAAAAGCAAGTCTGCTTGTGAATCAAAATAGCAGTTTTCTTGTGGTTGCATGAAATTTCTTCGTTTGTTTGCGTCCAAGATTTTCTCGACGGGTCCTGAAGAAAATTCCTCCTGTAGAAAAGTTGAAATAATGTCAGGGCTAACCGGTGTGAAAAAATGTGTGAATTTTACATGATTATATGTATGCTGGGGGGTGGAAATTGAGCTCTGCACTCTGTCTAGGGAAACCAGAGTCGTCCTTCTGCACATGGGTAGTCGAGTTTTAAAACCAGGGAATTGATACAAAGTAACCTGAGAGATACTGTTTTCAACGTTCTGAGGAGGAAAACATACATAGAATTCCCCTTCTGATCAAAGCACAAGCCAAAACAAAGCATTTTTCACCATGCCAGGAGTGTTTATCAGAAAGGAACCCTCGAATTCCAAGAAACTACGAGAGACTCCTAAGGTGGTAGACCTGTTTGCCCGTGCAAATTGGATGGCCTTCTATGACAAAATTGAAGGTCACGATGATGAAATAACAGAGGAGTTCCTAAGGTCCCTGAAGCCTAAATCAAAGACACTAGCCACTGTAAACTTCAGAGGGTTGACCCTAAAGCTCACCCCACAACTCATTAGCAGAGTCACTAATCTACCATTAGGGATACCCTGAGATAAAGAGGAGAGGAAATTGGGCCAAAAGGCCAAAAAGGAATTCTTCCTACTAGAGGAACAGTTTTTAGAGGATAATAATGGGGTCCGGAGAGCCAGCCTACAGCCATTTTGGAGCGAAGTCAGCCTTCAGATTATGAAATATATTACCTGTGAGGGGCGGTTCAGTATTGTATACGGTTATCACTTCCGTTTGCTAACTGAATTCAGGCACAAGATGGATTTACCTACAGAACAAAAATTGAGCATCCCCTACTTCCTCCTACAATCCTTGATTGAGTGTGCCACAAAACTGAAGGAAGGGACACCAGACCAGCTGGCCCATCATGGGCTTATCAAGCTCCTAGTAGAAGATGCACTCCATACCTATATTGTCCCTCTCCTGGGAGATTTTTCGCAATATGTCTAAGGATGATGATATCCGAATTTTGGCCGAGGAACTCACTTCCTCCAGCAGCGAGGAGAAGGAGCACATTGAGATAGAAAAGAAAGCCAAGGGCCAGGAAACCCCGGGTAGACCACCAAAGCAAGGACAAAAAGAGAAACGAAAGAAAGGCCAAGCTGCTGAGGCCAAAACTGTGGGTGGAAAAATGACACAAACACCCAGAGAGGAGATTGCAGAGCAGGGCAGCAAGGACTGAAAAAGTCCAAGCAAGTGAAGGCACACCCAAGGCAGCCACAGCCAAACTAAAGGAGAAGGCACCCCCAGCCAAGCAGGCCAAAACAATGCAAACTGGTTCTACAGGAAGCCAGAAGGCCACTTCTACAGGAAGCCCAAAAACTGCTTTTATAGGAAGCCAGAAAACAGTTAGCACAGGACTTTCTACAGGAAATCTGGAAAAAGGGCAAGGGAAGGAAGAATCTCCTGAGGTTCTAGCTAGGGAGGCAGCAGCTGTGTTGGCCACCCTCAGCACATCTCCAAAGCAAAAAGAAAAGCGGAAGAGGGAGCCTTCCATGTGTTTTAAGGCAAGAAGAAGCACGAGAATTAAAACTGGCAGACCAAAAGAGAAACAATCCAAACGACCAATTACAATTGTAGACACCCCATCCAAACAAAAGACATCCATCACATATGAGCGGGGAAGCCCGAAGACATCCACATGGAAAGAAAGGATGGAAAAGTTGAACTCAGAGGCCTCTCTATAGGATGCTAAGGCTGTTCTACAAGAAACATTGGCTAGGCTGAAGGAGACCGAAAAGATGAAGGAAAAAGCAGCCAAGTCATCACTGGAGGAAGAGAAGGCTGATACCATTATGGAACCAAGCCCCCAGCCCAGCCTGGGCTCTTACTATAACTTCTTAGAGGTCGAGAAGATCATTCCCCAGAAATTCACAGTGCCACTTTTCCTAGCACTAGAGGAAGAAAGAGCGAGTACCCACACTTGGATGAAGATCGCTAAATCCAAGGGTGTGACAGATATAGGTCCTCCGGAGAAAAAGCTCAAGGAGGCCCAAAAAGAATTGGCAAGGATACGACATGTGGAGAGCTACCAGCAAGCCAAGCTACGAGAAGAGGACGAGCTGCTTAGACAGCAACTACAGCTACAAGGACAAAGGAAAGAAGACAGGCCTCACCTCTTGGGAGAACAACAACAACAGGAGGAGGCCACAACAGCTAAAGATACCACAGAAGAACAACAGAGAAAGGAAGGAATGCAAGCTGAAATTAAGCCACTAAATCGACAACTACAGGAAAAAGAATTGCAAGCATGCCTAGAGATACAGTCTCTAAAACAGCAGATACAAGAGAAGGAGGCCCAACTGGCCTGCATGGCCAGTTGGGCAATAGAAGCTTTGCAGTGCAGGCAACCGGCCAAATCCTACGCCCTATACCTCAAGGATCAGTGGTTGCAATTTCAGATCAACACTTTGGCACAAAGAGGTATCACTCAAATCCAAAACCCCCAACAATTCATGGATTTATGTAACAGCAGTTCGTCAGAAGACAAGGCCAAGCTATCAGAGTTCTACCTTCATAATTTGGCCCTTTCCAACATGACCTCGTGGGACCCCAACACTGCAGTAGGGGACATGCAGCTTATGGCCATGACCTCGTGGCTAAACCATGAAGAAAACAGAGTAGCAGAGGTCAGAAATGTCATGGACCGAGAACTATAGGAACCACTACTGATTAGAGCAGAGCCAGGGGATCCCTCAGCATTGATATTCGCCCACCAGCACCTAGCAAACTACTCTCAGGCCCTGCTAGATTACATGGATCGTCAAGCTCAGGCCATAGCACATTTTGAGGACATGGAGCAACTGTTGGGGGACAACTATGTTCATGCTTGCACCCATAGGTGGAACACATTGTCCCACAGCCTCAAAATTAGGGAATACCACACCCCAACTAGAATGAGGGAGGCCTTGGCACGAGTGCCTCTCTACAAAAAGTCCATGCAGAATCTTTAGGCCAACTGGATAGGCCTCAAGTTAAGTCCACATTTTCTTTTGGGGTTGCTGGAAGGAGGCACAGAAGAGGAGGAGCATAGGCAGTGGGAAGAGGTGGAAAGGAAGGCCGGATTCCATGACAGTGAAGAAGATATTACTTCAGAAGCCTGGGATGTGAGGGAGGCAATCAAGGCAATCAACGATGAGGAGCTGGACTAGTTGCTCAGAGGATGAGCAACCCATTTAGCAGGGGGGTGATGATGAGCCCCGAATTGGGTAACTTATTGAGCTCATTTTGCCTAATTGTCCTTGTTCAATCCTCCATTTTCATAGATTATGCATTTTTTTTAGTATGTTTATGTCATTTGAACGAATAAGGGTGGTCACTCTTCCTAGGAGGCTAATACGTGGTTATTTCAGGTTTTTTGGACAAATGTTGGAGCAAAACCAAGCAATCATGGGCTAGGTGATAGCCAAGCTTGAGGTGAGGATTCGTAGGGGGGTTGTCTCTGACATTAAATGGTCCTTCCTCGAGATCTCCACCCTCAACTCTAAGCTCACAGGCCACCAAAACGGATCCTAAAGGCAGCCAGGCAGATTTGGGAAGAAGAACTGTCTACTAGCAGTTGGAATAGCCGAGTCCCTTGAATTTAGGAGGCCTGCTAGGCCCTCGTGATGTATAAATAAGAAGGCCTCAGCCTTCATAGTTTACTTTGGAAACTATTGCATTTTTTGCACTATAGTGCTGTCACTTTCAGCTCGTTTTCTTGTAACCATTGTGGCATAACTTTCGGGTGATGACTATTGTTTTGATAATGACAAGCAGTCCTATTTCGTATCAGCTCTGGGTTCTTTATAGCAGTTGTAGCTCTTAGGTTTGGGCCCAACCTGAGAGCCAAGGCCTCCTCTATGTATTGTTATTTCTCCTTTATGCATCGTGGTTTCTCCTTTATGCATTTGCAAAATTATTTCTGTTAGGTAGATTAAATTGTGCTGACTAACTAGGTCACTGTTGATGGTTAGAAAGGATTTTGATGTTTAGATTAAGTTGGTAGGATATCGACAAGGAAAAAGCAACAGAAAAAGGCCAACGAGCACCTTTGGTTTCACCTCTCCCTCATAGGATCAGGGGCTGGGATCAAAGTAACCTTGCTGTCCCAAACAAAAACACTATTTTTGTTTTGCCATGCAATCACTAGTGTACGATTTTCGTTTGCAGAAGTTGGTTACATGTTCAGATCTTTGAATGCTTCATTGCATAGTTAATATACATGGTTTCCTTGCAAAGAAAGCTTCTGTTCATCCACTTTATTGTTAGCTAGATCAGATTAGGTTGGTATAACTAGGTCTTTGATTACTTGCAAGTCTTTATTGGTTCAATTGGAAATATACATTGCAGAGCACCTGTACCACTTCTTCATCCACCCGAACTTCGTCATACCCATCTGTTCCATCCCCTAACTAAGTTTCTTGCCTCATGTTTGTCATTTTGCCCACATAACCCTACCTTTTTGTGCAACCATTGTTTCAACCTTCTTTGAACAAATTCAACGATCTACACTTTCTCCCAACTCCATCCACCAGTCCCTGGACTACTTCAAACCCCTATCCTACCTCCATACCCACTCCTTCATCTTTCCTCACTCATCCATCTTCCAAAATCCCATTTCTGAACATCCTGTAGAATCCCTGCAGACGTCCTGTAGAAGCTCACAAATGAGGTTTCTTGATAGCCAAACTCTGTGAAACTCTCTGGAAGGGTGTTAGGAACCCCTTAGGCCCTCTCTGAACCTTCCCGACCTCTTCCAAGCATTTCTTCTCACCGATCCACCTTTGCACAGTCAAGAACAGTGAAAGCCTATGCATGATAATTCTGATAACTTATTCAAAAATACAAAAAGATGTTTTCTTTAGATAGAGGTAGTCTAGACACATGCATTTTACCTTCCTAGAAGTAATGGCATCTCTTTCAGTAGCTTCCATCCTCTTTTTTTTGCATAAGTGAGACTCGCTGGTCAGATTAGGGTTTGCTAGGGTTTGCGCTTTCTTTCAGCTCTTCAGTTTCTTTTCGCAAGCAGATTAGCTTCCTTCGAGTTATCTTCCATCCATCAGTTAACAAGCTTCTTCTCAAAGCTCATAGAAATTGGCTTGAGCCCCTAGCAGACTTGTGCCAGCTGACCAAGTGACAACTGCGGCAAGAGCTAGGACTTGTGCATACAGCACCGTCGCTTCCAAGTTTGTTACGAACTACCGGGTTGATAAAAGTAAAGAAGGGAGTCTCAGGTATTGCAGCATTATTGCTGCAATGCTGGAGCACACCAATGATGCACCTGATCCATCATGTCCGACTGGCCCTAGATCTAAACCATACACTTGACAAATGATCCAGGACTTCTACGATGATGTAGCATCTCCTACATTATCATCTTAGCCCTTGAGGGCAACCTACAGGCATCTTCGATTTGTTTGGACACCCATGAAGACACTTATGTGCCCCCACAATCATTTGGATCACCAAAGGTTATTGTAAGGGGTCAACCCCTTGTCCACTGCTTTTGAGCGTCCTATTCTTCATTATGGCACCCATGGACCTTGTTAAGCCTCTTAGAGGGCCCTACGACATGCATAGATTATTAATTGACCTCTTGAGAGGCTTACCTTTTCATTTGTGAGCTAGTTTGGTGGGCTTGTCACCAAAAGGTTGTATAATTAGCACATTATTTTATTTTTGGGGCTTATGTAGGCCAATGAGGCTAATTCGAACTCCTTAGATGTGTATAAAAACAAGTGAGATGAGATCATTTCTTATCATCACTTTGGATTGGATCTCTCTCTTCTTTAGAGAATTTCACACTTTTTGTTGGAGGATGAATTGGAGCATTTATGGATGAATTTTGATCTATGGTTATTGATTTATATTCTCTTGGACCTTCATTATTGCCATTTGTGAATGGTTGGATATAATCTACAGCATTATAAGTGTGAAAAATTGGTGACCCGATTTCTACTGCAGCAACGTGATGATATTTCTCCTATTTGTTAAATTACTTGAACAAATTACTTGTAGTTTTCTACAGAAAATATTGAAATACATACACTGTAGCCTATACAAAATAAAATATTGCGGAAACTAAATACTGCACTGGAGATAAATAAACACACACATACACACTATTGTTTTTAGACAAATGTCCCCGGAAAAACCCAATGCGGGAAAACTGATGCAACAACTGAGGGTATTATTTATTATGCAATAGTCATCTGAGTACAAATCGCTAGATGCCCAAACTGGCAATATGATACAGAGAAATACTGACAAGGAGATAGTGAGAAAAATCTCACACTGTCACTGTGTTGTAGCGGCTACAACCTCCCTCCAAAATTTTGCCTCAGCTTCGTTTTGGAGCCTCCCTACCAACCATCCTTAGCAATATGTCTTGCACTATCAAGCAAACAAGATTTAGCTGAGTTTCAGTGGCCTGCCGACCTGTGCAAGTCAGCTTGTTTGTCCCCAACGCAGGCTGACATTCTGGACATAGACTATTTGCTGGCTGAGACACTCCCCCAGAATTGAGCAATTTTGGAGGGGGACCAACCTTCCCTCCAAAAATTGCGCAAATCTACTAGGCAGCCTGCTGAGCTTCAAAATTGCACAGAACAGTCAGACCGCCTTCCATGAGAAAACTGCGTAATCTGACCCAACACTATAGCTCAGCCTAGAAATTGTGCAATTCTGGGAAGCAGTCACCTACTGACCCTAGAAATTGCGCAATCCCTTTGGGACAGCCAACCCAACTCAACCCAGAAACTACGCAAATTTTCATCCGAGACTCACAGACCGATGCGTGTGCCTTCAGGTTGACGAGTTCCCTCTGAAACCGAGCAAAGCTGATTTGCATGCATGAGCTGCTTTTCCTGAAATAGCAAAAGTCAGAATGCAAGAGGCATCCCTAGATTTGAGGGATCTATTTTTAGCAATTGGAGGTTGCATGCATAGATCATTTTAAAAACCTCCCGCCAAGTGTCATTTTTTCCTAGATTTGTGGCATGCGCATCATAACCTCGATCTTATCAAAACGTATGAACCGGATGTTGCAGAGCTCATTCCTCACATTGATCTTATAGCTCTGAAATCCCACATTGCATCCAGGAGTCTTCGACACTTTCAACTTAGCTGTTTCAGGGTAAGTCTGCTTTTCATGTCTTGCACTACACGTTTTTTGTGTTTCGCTTTGTGTGATTGTTGTCTGCTTGATCTCAATGAGCGTTTGATGTCATTTTAATGTATGTTAGCTTGTAGAAGCACCGTTTCAGCTTTCATTTGCATCTCACTGTTGTCGCATGCATGACACTATTTTTGCATCGACAGTCTCCGTCGCAGTGACCCCCTTCACACACATGCGTTCTTTTCTGTTTTCTACATCCTACACTTATTGTTTGCATGCATGACCATTCACTCCTGTTTACACTCATTCACCATGCATTCAGACTTCTCATGTTTTCAATGGTCCCTCGGCGAGTTTGGGCTGCCTTGGCCTGAACCTTGCCTTGCCCGGCTAGGATTGCGCATTTCCAGAAGTGAAGGCTCTACCTTCCCCCTAGAAATTGTGCAAATTTGGCCCAACACTGACCTCCAGGCTTGCATTATGAAATTTTGGTAGGTAGTGCCTTGCTAGCCCCAGAAACTGTGCAATGCAGTTTGCTGGTTTACATGTCAGCACGCCAGGATGGACTGTCCATTGCACAGTTCCAACAGTCAGTCATCCTCCTAACAGCTTGGACTATGCCTTGTGCAGTTCTCGCAATCAGTCTCCCAGCCTCCCGATAAAAATTGTGCAATCTTCATAGGCAGTCACACAGGTTTGTTGCGTGTCAGTCCTCCAATTTGTTTTCGTTTTCAACTGACAGATTGTTGTCATGAGTGTTGTTATGTCTAAAATGTGGGTGTAACTTCTAGAAGAAGATGAGGATCAAGCCAAAGTGATCTAAGCCATTAATTAGAAGTTAATCTAGGTCGATGGTTGTCCAACAACAAGATATAGGAGGAGGCCTGAGGGGCACTTTGAGAACACACAGAGAGAGAGTTCAGAGGATCGAATTTCTGAAGCAGATCAACTGCCGGTGAGAAATTCGAAGTGAGATTTTACTGTGAGCGACAAGGATAGTTCTGGTTGGATATTTCTCCTAATCCAGGAATACTCGGCAGAGGAGGCAGAGATAGATCTGGGAGAGGCGACGCTGAGGCAGAACAGGCTGATGTAGAGCTATGCAGGGGAACACAGAGGCAGTGTAGGCTAACACAGAGGCAACATAGGCTAACAGGCTAATGCAGAGGCAGTGTAGGCTGATGCAGAGGCAATGTAGAAGCCTTGAAGGAGTCCAAAATTTGCTAGAGGGTTCGATTTCTGCAGCTAGAAGCCGGGGTGTGAGACCATGAGAGCAGAAGTCTGAATCTTAGAGGCAAATCGATCAACCGAAAAGAGTGATGCAGGTCCTAGACAGCTTGACGTTGGGTTGAAGAAGACACTGCGCAGAGGCAGGCAAGGGTTGGATCAGCGAGGACTTCTAGTGATAGTGTGAGGTAATCTCACAAATTTCTCTGTTAGTGATATTCTTTGTAACTGGATTGTTGGGAAGGCATCCAGAAGTTATATTTAGAAATTACTACTGCATAATAATAAAACCCTCAGAGTTATTGCACCGGTTTTCTCGCATTGGGCTTTTCCTAGGACATTTTTTCAAAAATAACTGTGTAGATGTGTGTTGTATCTCTTTCCTATTCAGTTTCTTGTTTCTACATATAATTTAATTAAGTGAAGGCTGCAATTATATTTAATTTGATATTTACAATGGAACACCTTAAATAACACCTTAAATAACTTGCATGGATTAACAAGTAGGAGAACTAACATTAGTTTGTTGTAGTAGGGATTCTGGGTTTAGGAATTTTCACATGGTATCAGAGCTGCAGGTGAAGAAAGAAAAGCAGAGCCGAAAGACTCAGCACTAAAGGAAGAAGGGAATTCAAAATTCCTGCAGAGACAACAATTCAAATCCCTAAAGGGTTTCCACAGTTCAGTCCAAGAGGGCAAGATTTTCGCTATAAATCTCTCTCTGAGTGAGTTGACAAAGAGGTAAGATTTCCAGTTCGAGATTTTTTAGTGGCAAAGGGAGCAGCGCAACAAAAGCGTCAGCGAAGAGGGGTTTTCTAGTGGGACACAGTTTTTGCAAGTAGTTGTTAGGCAGAAAGACGTCAAAGGGAAGAGAGAGACACAGTTGAGGGGATTCGTCCTCAGATGACTTCCAGCCAAGGAGTCTGAATTCTCATTCGCTGAGCAGTAGCGGAGAGGGGCAGATCTACAAGCTCCAAAAGGGAGTGCGTAGGCCAGTCCAGTGTTGCGCAGAGGAGAGAGGAGGCTATTCGACATTTATGATTGGTAGAGATGGCAGTCGGTGGACAGAGAGATCAGGATAGGATGGATGGGGCATCCAACTATGTGATCTGGAAGGCAAGGATGGCATGCCTTTTGGATGAGCATTTTCTCAAAGTCTACGTCGACAACGTGGTAGTTGAGCCCACAGATCCAGATCAGCTCAAGAAGTACAAGGGAGAAATGGCGAAGACAAAAAAATGATCCTCGACAGAGTGAAGGATCATATAGTTTGTCACATAGCTAGCAAAAACATTGCCAAGGAGATGTGGGATGCACTGTCGACGCTATATCAAGGATCTTCCGAGCAGCGGAAGATGTACTTAGAGCAGAAATTGAGATCTACACAAATGCAGAAGGGGGAGCGCATAGATTCATTCCTCACGAAGCTTCAGGAAACTTGGGATGAGTTAGGATTTGTGGGGTCTACACCTCAAAGTTCCGAGATTGTGAGACTGGCCCTAAACTCAGTCTCAGAAGAGTGGCAAGTCTTTGTTCAGAGCATCTTGGGCAAGGCAACTTTGCCAGACTGGGATAGTATGTGGGAAGCTCTCAAGCAAGAGGAGCTGAGGAGAGACTTGGTAAATTGTAAGCTTGACGGAAGCAGCAACAGTGGGTTAAAGCCCAAGGAGGATGAGAATGAAGCCCTTGCATCGAAGGGGTAACAAGAGTAGCAGAGGCTGAAGAAGGACGTCTCGAAGATCAAATGCTTTAGGTGTGGTGAAATGGGTCACTACGCAACACAGTGTCCTCTTAGGAAGAAGGACAAAGATGAGAAGCATGATTCGAAGGTTACACCCGCAAAGATTGAGTAGGAGGAGTTCGCCATGATAGCTGAGATACCTCCTGGAGGTAGCTGGGCAGATTTGGAGCTGTAGTTCGAAAGAGCTATAGATGGGCAAGATCCTTGGGGGGCCCACATCTCAGATCAATTTCTTGCTACGGGAGCCCAGATCATGAGTAGCAGGATGGACTAAGTGTCAGATGATGTAGATGAGTGTTGGAGTGACAGATGCAGTGGCTAGAACGCAAAGTCTGAGTAGCGTAGTGGCTTTAGAGGGATAGCGTGGGACTAGCATCGTCAGATCTTCAGCATTGATATGCATCTATGCTGAAAATTTGTTCAGTAATTTGGGATGTTTTTCCATCGCTGATGCAGTAGCAGTTTGTAGTGCAGAGGTAGTTGGCAGTCGCAATGCCATGAGCATCACAGATGCAGAAATTCAGAGGGAGCTGTAGTACGGATGCATAGTTGACAGTCGCAAGGTCAACAACAGTACAGATGCAACATTTGCATAGTAGTTGGTGGACAACATGTCAGACATCAGCGACGCTGAGGATGATGTCATGAAGTCGGGGTGATGCTTCAGTGGGAGGCATTACTTGAGCACATTCCTCGCTAAGAGGGAGTGTTGATTTCTGGTAGCAACTGATGTGCTCTAAGTCTCAAATTTTGCAGGGAGGCTTTGGCACATGTATTCCAAAGAACCCAGAAAGCGTTTTGGGAAATTCCACCAGGAAACAGTTTTATTAAAATAATTAATTAGTTTTTTGGGACCCTAAGTATAAAATTAGGAAATTAAAATAATTAATGGGTATTAATCTAAAATGTGGGTGTAACTTTTGGAAGAAGATGAGGATCAAGCCAAAATTATCTAAGCTATTGATTAGAAGTTAATTTGGACCATTGATTATCTAGCAGAATGTAATATCCCTAACCAAGAATATTCCTCAAACCCCAACAAAATCCCGACCAGAAAAATGCACAAGTGGTATAGTAGCCGAGCAAATCACAGAGATATAATCATAGTAGAGCAACAACAATAATGTATATATGAAATATAAACAAATACACAAGAAATGCAGCGAGAAATTCTAAGCCATTTATTTATATTGAGTAAAAGAATGAGTACAGAGGTGATCAGAAAGACGACACCTCGACTTGCTCAAGGCAAGTGGAGAAATATACTCAGAATAGCAAAGAAATGGCTCCTCTCTGATCTACGTCCAAGCTGCAGGAGAACTATAGTGTTGCTGCTGCTGCTAGAAATCAAATGAGGATTTGGGGTGGTTCCCCTCCTCAAAAAAGGTTGAAACTCTGCAATCGGACTCTACTCAAGAAACCCAGAAAAACCCAGAAAGCTTTCCTGGAATGGCCGACCCCCGAAAATCACCCCCTTGGGGTTCTGCGCAGTCTCTCAAGGCTCTGCGCTGCCACTGAATGAAACCCTCCAGAAATCTCCCTGAAACCTCTACCAAAACCCTCCAATATGCAAGGGTTGATCCCGTGCTCAATCTCCCAGCACAAATCCTACTGCAAACCCTCAAGGCAGAACTATTACCAGGGAGAAATGCATCATCCCTCTCAGTGTTGCGCAGTCCTCCAAGGGCTGATGAACTGCTGCCGAAACGCTAATGAAACCACTGCTGAAATGTTGATGGAAATACCTTGCCCGAGCAAGCACTCAAAGTCCCCCGGGGCTAAGGGTGAGATCTTCGAATGGAGACACTCAATGCACTAAACAGTGCTGCAGACTAGCTAAACAGCCAGCGTGCTCTAAGCCGAAGTGACTATCTCAAATGCTCATAACTGAATGCCAAAATGAGGAAGCTCCTCTCTCCTTTATAGCCTTTGCCTCTATCAATCCCAAGGCCCAC
Organism: Pinus taeda; assembly: GCA_000404065.3. NCBI lineage: Eukaryota > Viridiplantae > Streptophyta > Pinopsida > Pinales > Pinaceae > Pinus > Pinus taeda. The sequence goes on along the minus strand of APFE031155226.1, from coordinate 19,876 downwards.
CTTCTCTAGCGCAGTCTCTCTCTTGCCACGTGTTTCTTTCCTACTGCGCAGTCCCTCCAAGTGTCTGTGTGGGCTCCATTTCTGCATCCCCCCTTTGGCCCCCTTGGCTCCCCCTTAAGTCACAACGTTGTGCTACTAGGAAGTGACTTTTATTCTAAAAGTGAGTTATGTCACCCTTTGCTCGCTTTTTTATTCATAACTAACTATAGAAGGCAAAATTGTGCAAAAATCGAATATTCCAATTAGTGTTAGCTAATTAGGAATATTACAGTCTCCCCCGGAAAAATGTTGCTTGTCCTCAAGCAACTAAAGTGATGGATGGTGCAAAATTTTCTCGCTCTCCCAAGTGGCATCCCCATCCAGTAAATTCTTCCATCTCACCGAGAATTCCAAGACCGTCCTACTCCACAGCTGCCTCTCCCTGGTATCAATAATAGCCTCCGGCTACAACACCAAATGCCCCTCATCATCCATGGGTGGTAGCTCATCTGTCACTGTCACCTGCTGCCCCAATGCCTTTTTCAGGCATGATACATGAAAGACGTTATGAATCTCGCTGCCTTGGGGCAGCTCCAACTCATATGCAACCTGTCCAACCCTGCTCATCACCTTGTATGGCCCATAAAAGCGGGGCTTGAGCTTCTCAGCCCCCTTCTACTTCAGTGACGACTGTAGGTATGGCTGTAACCGTAGGTAGACCATGTCCCCTACCTCAAACTGTCTCTCCACCCGACCCCTGTCAGCATATAGCTTCTGCTGATTCTGCGTTGTAGCCATGTTATGCTTGAGAGCTCGGAAAATATCTTGGCTCTCCTGGATCCAAATCTTGGCTCTCGGAGCCTTGCTATCACCAAACATCACATTAGCAAAAGATAAAGGATGATACCCATACAAATCATAGAATGGTGACATACCAATGGTCATATGATGTGTAGTGTTGTAGTAGTACTCCTCCAGATGCAGCCACTTCAGCCATGCCGTCTGCTGCCCACTGACATAGTTACGCAAGTAGCCCTCCAGCCACTTATTAACTATCTCTGTCTGTCCATCTGTCTGTGGGTGATAACTGGTACTCGGTGTTAACTCCATCGCCACTAGCTGAAAAAGCTTCTGCAAAACCCGCCCATGAAACGGTTGTCCCTATCACTGACGATGGTCTTAGGAAGACCATGTAGCCTGAAGACCTCTCTGAAGAACAGCTTGGCGACCTGTGCTGCTGTGTAGTGTGCGGATATGGCAAAGAAATGGGCATACTTCATCAGTCGATCAACGACGACAAAGATACAATCCTTGCCCTATACCACGGGCAACCCTGTGATGAAGTCCATCGAAACGCCCTCCCATTTCCCCTCCGGGATGGGAAGAGGCTGCAATAATCCCGTGGGATGGCTCATCTCCCCCTTGTTCCTCTGGCAAACGTCGCACTCCTGGATATGTTGGAGTACGTCCTCCTTGAGGCCCTTCCATTAGAACCTCTCCCTAATGGCCCTGTAAGTTTTGGTAAACCCCTGATGGCCGACCAATGGTGAATCATGTGATGCCTGGAGTATCTTCTTCTTGAGCTGAGACCCCTCAATCAAGAAGATCCGATCCCTGTAGTAGATGATCTCATCGATCACCCTGTACCTGTCATTTGCCACCTGCCCATCCAGAATCTCACATGCAAACCTGTCCTTGGAGTACTCTACCAAGAGTCGAGCCCTCCAGTCTGTGTCCAAGCTCATAAGAGACAACGTGGCTGGTCTATGTGAAAGAGCATCTGCTACCACATTGTTCTTACCCTTGACATACTTAATGTCAAAGTCATATGCTTGGATCTTGCTGATCCACTTCTGCTGCCTCTCCTGTAGTTGCTTCAGCTCCAAAAAGACTCTGAGTCTGTTGTGATCAGTCCTCACCCTGAACTTGTTACCAACTAGATACTGCCAGAATTTGGCCAAAGCATGCATGATGGCCAGCATCTCCTTGTCGTATATGGAATACAACCTCTCATGTGGAAGGAGCTTCCGGCTCTCATAGGCTGTAGGGTGACCTCCCTGCATCAATACTGCGCCAATCCCCTCTCCCAACACGTCACACTCCAAAACAAATGGCTGCGTGAAATCTGGCAATGCAATCACTGGGCAGCTGCTCATAACCTCCTTGAGCCTGTCAAAGGCTTGCTGTGCTGTATCCGACCAACTGAAAGCCCCCTTCCCCGTCAAATCTATCAGGTGTGCAGCAAGCTATCAGAAACTCTTGACGAACTTCCAGTAGTAAGTACAAATGCCAATGAATCCCCGGAGTTCTGTCACATTCCTCGGTTCCAACCACTCTCTAATGGCCCTGATTTTCTCCTCAAGGACTCTCACTCTGTCCACTCCTATGATGTGCCCCAAATACAACATCTCCGTCAACCCAAACTCACACTTGGAGAGTTTGGCATAGAACTACTGCTCCTGCAAGATACACAACAGTCTCAACATGTTGGAGATGCTCCTCCCAAGTCCTGCTGTAAATGAGAATGTCATCAAAGAATACCAACACAAACTTCCTCAAGTAACTGCGGAAGATGTGATTCATGCAGGATTGAAATGTGGCAGGGGCGTTGGTTAGCCCAAAGGGCATCACCAAGAACTCAAAGTGCCCATAGTGACACCTGAAGGTGGTCTTGGGAATGTCCTGCTCCCTCACGCGAATCTGATGGTACCCAGATCTCAAATCGATCTTTGAGAAGAACCGCGCTCTTCTCAACTCATCCATCAACTCGTCGATCCTGGGTATGGGGTACCTGTTCTTCAGTGTCTTCTTGTTCAGGGCCCTGTAGTCAATGCACATCCACAATGCACCGTCCTTCTTCTTCACCAACACCACGGAAGAAGCAAAAGGACTCGTGCTTAGCTGAAGGTGCCCAAGAGCCAGCAACTCCTAAATGGCCTGCTCAATCTCATCCCGATAGGCCTTGGGATGCCTATAGCGGGTAGTAATCACGACCTGTATACCCTGCTCCAGCTCAATGGTGTGCTCAAATCCCTGGTCCAGTGGCCGTCCCTGCAGAATCTCCCCAAACACTATGGCATACCGGTCAAGGATGGACTGTATCTTTGGATGCACCGTCTGCCCTGTAGTCCCTGCCTCTGATGCACGCAACTCTACTGCCCACTCTACATCTCCCTTCCGGAAGACTGCCTCCATCCGATGAGCCGAAACAATCTGAGGCGGATAGGTGTGTTGTCCCCGTATCTTCTCGTGCCTCCCTGTCTTCTCATCATCCCACTCCATCTCTAGGGTCTTCCAATCCGTCGTGACCTTCCCTAGAGTGATGAGCCACTGAACACCCAGTATCATGTTGGTGTCCGGAATATCGACCATGAAAAAGTGGTTAGTGAATGTGTAGGTGCCCATCGTCACTGATAGCTCTGGAACATAACGAGCACACATAATGGTCTGATCTCTTGGGACCAAGACTGAAAACCCATCGAAGCTCTCTGTCTGTATGCCTCTCCGCTCAACCATCTGTGCATCAATGAAGTTGTGGGCTGCCCCACTGTCAACCAAGATTGATACCCACTGGCCATGTACTATCCCCCGTACGCGTAGCGTCAGACACTTGGGAACTCCTCACAATGCTGTAAGGGCCCCTCCGGTAGGTGCAAAAGATGCACCACCTGCTGCTGGCAGTGGAGGTGGCAAAGGTCCCTGCACGGCATGACTACCTCCTGCCTCCACATCACCCTCATCATCCTCTTCCCCACTGCTCTCGGAGAAGACCTCAATAAAATGTGCCTTACCAGCAGCACATCTATGTCCTGGTGCCCACAGCTCCTGACAAGTGAAGCACAACCGCTTCTTCTTCAGCTCCCTCCGGGCATCATTATCAATCTGTACTCGTCTTGGATTCCCCTTGGGAGGCGGAATCCTCACATCCTTCCCCTTAGACTGGAAAGTCTGCCTCTGGGGGTAAGGTGTCCAGGTCCTGGGTAAGACATCCTGTAAGTCCTGGAGTGTGGCTGGTCTAGTGGATCGGACTAAACCCCAAAGTGGCTCTGCTAACCCATCAACATATATATAGATCCTCCGTGTCGTGGATAGATCTGGCACCATCATTGAGACCCTCAAGAAAAATCTGCAATGTAGGTCTCTGGGCTCCATGTCTGTTTGAGCCTCATCAGCTCAACAAAATGCTGCTCTGGATCCCTCTGATCAAATCGCTCCATTAATCTCCTGGTCAACTCGACATATGTCATCACTGTGGAGTGTCCCAGTGTAACCATCCCATGAAACCACCAGGAGCATATTTTCAAATCTCTTCTCATCCTCGTCTGCCATCTGATCCTTCTGCTCTGTGCCCACCACAGGCTCTTCCTGTTCTATGTCCACCACCGGAACACAGTCCCCCTCTCCGTAGGTGTTCTCCAACCTATGCCCAGTGTCTCTGTATGTCCTACCTCTGTAACAAATGTAGGGCTCTTCCCCCTGTGTCATAGATTGCTAGCTCCACAGGCTGAGCCAGATCTATGCTTTGATACCACTATAATATCCCTAACCCAGAATATTCCTCAAACTCCAACAAAATCCCAACCAGAAAAATGCACAAGTGGTATAGTAGCCGAGAAAATCACAGAGATATAATAACAGTAGAGTAGCAACAACAATGTATATATGAAATATAAAAAGATACACAAGAAATGCTAAGCCATTTATTTATACTGAGTAAAGGAATGAGTACAGAGGTGATCAGAAAGACAGCACGTCGACTTGCTCAAGGAAAGTGGAGAAATATACTCAGAATAGCAAAGAAATGGCTCCTCTCTGATCTGCGTCCAAGTTGTGGGAGAATTGCAGCGCTATTGCTGCTGCTAGAAATAAAATGAGGATTTGGGGCTATTCCCCTCCTCAGAAAAGGCTGAAACTCTAGAATCAGACTCTACTCAAGAAACCCAGAAAAACCCAGAAAGCTTTCTTGGAATGGCTGACCCCCGAAAATCACCCCCTTGGGGTTCTGCGCAATTTCTAAAGGCTCTGCGCTGCCACTGAATGAAACCCTCTAGAAATTTGCCTAAAACCTCTGTCAAAACCCTCCAATATGCAAGGGTTGATCCCCTGCTCAATCTCCCAACACAAATCCTACTGCAAAGTTGCAAACCCTCAAGCCAGAACTCCTACCAGAGAGAACTGCATCATCCCTCTCAGTGTTGCGCAATCCTCCAAGGGCTGATGAACTACTACTGAAATGTTGATGAAACTACTGCTGAAATGCTGATGGAAATACCTTGCCCGAGAAGGCACTCGAAGTCCCCTGGGGCTAAGGGTGAGATCTCCGAACGGAGACACTCAATGCACTAAACAGTGCTGCAGACTAGCTAAATAGCCAGCGTGCTCTAAGTTGAAGCGACTATCTCAAATGCTCATAACTGAATGCCAAAATGATGAAGCTCCTCTCTCCTTTATAGCCTTTGCCTCTCTCAATCCCAAGGCCCACCTTCTCCAGCGCAGTCCCTCTCTTGCCACATGTTTCTTCCCTACTGTGCAGTCCCCCCAAGTGCTTGCGTGGGCTTCATTTCTGCGTCCCCCCTTTGGCCCCCTTGGCTCCCCCTTAAGTCACAACGTTGTGCTACTAGGAAGTGACTTTTATTCTAAAAGTGAGTTATGTCATCCTTTGCTCACTTTTTTATTCATAACTAACTATAGAAGGCAAAATTGTGCAAAAATCGAATATTCCAATTAGCCTTAGCTAATTAGGAATATTACACAGAAATATACAAGAAAAGGCTTGAGGAGCACTTGGAGAACACACAGAGAAAGAGTTCAGAAGATTAAATTTCTGAAGCAGAGCAACTGCCGGTGAGAAATTCAAAGTGAGATTTTGCAATGAGGGGCAAGGGTAGTTCTAGTTAGAGATTTCTCCTGATCCGGAAATATTCAGCAGAGGAGGCATAGAGAGATCTGAGAGAGGCAACGCTGGGCTAGAAGAGGTTGACGCAGGGCCACGCAAAGGCAACGTAAGTTGACACAGAGGCAACACAAAAGCCTTGAGGGAGTCCAAAATTTGCTGAAGGGTTAGATTTCTGCAGTAGAAGCTGGGGTGTGAGACTGGGAGAGCAAAACTCTAAACCTCAGAGGCAAATCGATCAGCAGCAAAGAGTGACGCAGGTCCTAGACAGTGTAACATTGGGTTTACGCACAGGCAACACAGAGGCAGCCAAGGGTTATTCATTCAAGGGCTAGATCAGCCAAGACATCCAGTGATTGTGTGAGGTAATCTCACAACTTTCTCTATCGGTGATATTCTCTATAACTGGATTGTCGAGAAGGAATCTAGAAGTTGTATTCAGAAATTACTATTGCATAATAATAAAACCCTCAGAGTTGCTGCACCAGTTTTCCCTTATTGGGTTTTTCCAGGAACATTTGTCCAAAAATAACTATGTAGATGTGTGTTGTATCTCTTTCCTGTTCAGTTTCTTGTTTCCACATATAATTTAATTAAGTGAAGGTTGCAGTTGTATTTACTTCAATATTTACAGTAGAACACTGTAAATAACTTTCATGGATTAACAAGTAGGAGAAATAACATTAGTTTGCTGCAATAGGGATTTCGGGTATAGGAATTTTCACACTCATCCAGCGGCCTCCTGCGGCCACTAGCTAGCTCATTGTACCATTTTCTCTGCCACCTGAGCCAGCCATGTGGTCCCTCGCCCTTCTGCCATGATCGTATGTTTGAAGGAGGACCTTCCGAATCTAAAGGTATGCCTTGTTATTTGGAAATTAAGTATTGTAGTTTGCTTATCATGGACACTTCTCGGCATGAATTAATGGGGGGATTTGGCGGAAAGAATGGGTTAGGCATGTGCCCTTGTCCCCTAGACCCCTTTTAGGTATTAACCTTGGATTCTAGTCCCGTGGGATCTCTTTTACTAACCATTTGGCTCTAGGGATGGTATTTCATGAGAAACCACGATTCTGGTTGCGTGGTCCTGCTCCCTTATCAGCCTATAATACTCTCTTTCCATTCATTATTACCATAATCATTATTTCTCCTGCCTGGGTCTACATTCCTCTATTAGGTCTATTGTCGCATAGAATGTCTAGGCAACGTGACAACGACTCAGATCCCCAATCTCTCCGTTTAAGTTGTCTCCCTACAGCGGGCTAAGGGGGGTAGACCCTATGAAAATGGAATGAAGGAGAACTAGTTGGAAACCAGCGAATTCGGGAGACACAATGAAGCGACCAAATACTTGATTTATAGGATTCGATTAGATTTTAAGCAATTGATGTCAGTGCCTTATGGATTCAACTATCTTGCTAGGGAAATTAATACCAAGTAATCGATTAGCAACTGCTACTTAGATGAATGACTATCTTATATGAAATGCAGATCCTAAAACTAATGTGAGATGCAAGAATCTTGGCTAATTTTAATTAAATGCCTATTTAAATGTGAATCCTTCGATCCTTTCTGTGTTGAGCCTGATTTTGTAGTAATTGGCATAGAGAAGATAAAGCGAAGCACACTAAGGTGTGATTAACGATACCTCTCTTGAAAATCTAACATACTCAGTGTCTCTGGAGCTACAGAGAGTTTTGGCTCTGACAACTACATAGTCACCGTCTTAAGTACTATTAAAAGCAGACTTCTCAAGCAAAGATGAATAGATACCTATCTCTCTATCAACCAAACTTATGCTTGGAAGAAATTTTATTTATGCAAAACTAACTTATATGCAAATGCACCAGATGATGAGAAGAAGTTAGACCCGAGGATTAGAAACACTTGTGTCGCAAAAGCCCTTAATCACCAAAATAAATAGCTCGTTTTATTGGATGAAGACTTAAAAATAAACCCCTTAAAATATTACAATTAAACCACAAGCTTATTTCAAATCTTCTTTGATACAATTATAGCTCAAAGAGAACAAAAACTTATTTGCAATCAATATCAACAGATGCTCAAAAAATACTCGGTTTATGAAACAAAAGATATGCATTTTATCACAATGTCATGACAGAGTATACTTAATTTTTAGAAATTAGTTTTCAGGACAGCAGTAAAAAAAACTTTATGACAGCAGCAATATGACAATGAAAACAGTGAGCTATCAATGATATCTTTATGCCAAAAATTTACTGAAAACTTTCCAAATTTTCCCAAATGAATTATCAAAAATTTGTCTGTTATGATGTTATTTCCATAATTATATCAGATTTGATATACTTATTATAGCCAGCAATTAAAACATGAAAAAGTCTAATGATGAATGCCTAACTCAAGAAATTAATTCCTTAATGTATTAGACAACTTAGGAACTGATTTTAGGCTAACCCGCATGAAATTTTGCCACTGTTATATTTCAGACTTCAGAAACAGAGTTATTCAGAGATAACAGTCACCCAAAATGTAGATCTAGGCCAAATTTTTTATACATATCAAACATAAATGACTTATTAATGTATTTAACAATTTTTTTTTAGTTAATTTCAGACCACTTAGATGTGCTTTTCACCATTATTAGAAAGGTATATGATTGTTGTAACAAACAGTGAGGAAAAAGATGGTTTAGAGATCAAACCCTTAGGCCTTATGCCTTGAAGATCACTTGCCCAAGTTGCTAAAAAAAAATTTAATACCTGAACACAATTTTTTACCAAATTTTCTGCAAAAACTCACCAATGTTTAGCTTCAGAAAATTAAATATTCAAATCAAAAATGGAGCAAGGGGAATCTAGGGCCAATGGGAGCTAGCACAGGGCCAATAGAACTAGCGTTGGATTAGAAGAAGGCAGATATGGGCTTAGGAGCCCCAAAACTTGAAACCCTTGTTCTGAAAAAATTATTTTGCTTCAGATTTTCAGATTTATTGCAAAATATTTAATGGTTGGCCCTGCAAACAAATTTTTGAGTCCAGATCTTGCCCTCCAGGGTCTAGATCTAGCCCAGATCTGAAGATCTCTTTGGATAAAATTTCAGATCTATGCCTGCAAACAATCCTTGAGCCTAGATCTTGCCCTCCAGGGTCTAGATCTAGCTCAGATTTGAACATTTCCTTGGCTAATTTCTTAGATCTATTCCTGCACACAATCTTTGAGCCCAGATCTTGCTCTCAAGGGTTTAGATCTAGCTCAGATTTGAAGATTTTCCTGGCTGATTTCTCAGATCTATTCCTGCACAAGTGAAAAGAGAAAAACCCAGTACCTAATATGTACAAAAATAGAGAAAATCCCAAAAACCCAAGTGTTAAAATTCAAAATTATGTTCCAAAATTACAGATCTATATAAATAATTTACAAATCTATTAGATCTGAGGAATATGAGTCCAACTCCACTTCCAAATCTGATAATCTAAGGCTCTTAATAGCGAGATCTATCAAAATTTCTACAAAATATTTAAAATATTTTGAAATTTTAGAGAGGTACTAGCCCAAAAACACCCTGCAGAAAAAATATTATCATTAGATAAATCATGAGGCTTATATGAAGTAGGCTCTTCAGAAAATATGTGTTGAGAGTTGGCTGGTCCAATTGAAGACTATCCCTGAACGCTCAATGAGAACCTAAGAGATCTTCTACAAAAACTAGATCAACCATCAAATCAAGTAGAGAAATAGAGCAACAATAAAATTCTGAAGAAATAGAGATATCTGCTACTTCAATCAAAATTAAAAATGTTACCCTAGATCCAACAAACTAAATAAAATACCTACATTTAGATTATTCTAAGAGAGCTATTGATTGACAGTTTTCACATAATATTAAGCAAAAATTAAAACAATGTTACCATAAATTCATGAAGAGGAACACTACATCACGTTGAACCCCCAAAAACTTTTGCATTAATTCAAAAAATATACAAGAGAGCTTGAGAGCTTAGTACATGACTCAAAGGTTAGATGAATTGACTAACAAATGACCTCCTATTTAAAGATAAAACCTTCAACGGCTAGTTCGAATGATCCTCATCAAAGCAATCTCGATCGTTGATGAGAATTAAAATTTCTTTTAATTTTAGCCATCCAAATTTTAAATTCTTGAGGAAATTCGAATTTTTCAATTAAATGCATTTTAATTAATTCAAAAATTAAATTTTTTAATTAATTTCCTCAAAATTTTGACTTTGACTTAACCCAGGGACCAAAGGCTTAAGATTTAGCAAAATAATCAATTTACGTTAGTCTTGGGACCTCTTTAAATTTAATTTTAAAGGATCGACGAATTTTGCCTTCGAAGAATTTAAATTTACCTAGGACCTAGAATTAATTAAATTTCTGGCTTAGGATTTTAGTTAATTTTTTGCCAAAAAACTTAACTAATTAACTTATGAGGAGATAAATTATTTTCCAACCCTCAAGACACTTTACATCATAATTTTCATATTTTTTACATCTCAAGGGGGAAAACCCATCTGTAAAAGGCCCTCAGAGACTACCCATTTCTGCGACACAAATATTATCCAGCACATTAAGCAATTTGTAATAAAATAACATAACCAAATAGTTAGGATTATTCCCAAGTCACTTTTACATAGACTCGATCTAGCACACTAGGACTCGCCTAAGATCTTAGTGATAAAATACATTCTGGCTTTGGAGTAAAACTGAAGGAAAACTCTGCCAACCATCCGAGAATAGATCGGTGAGACAAAAAACCTCCCGAAAAGTAGATCATCACCAGAAAAGTAGGTTTGCCTAGGCAATTACATATACGACACGGGTCTGCTAAGAATATTTACATTATACTCGTGCAGAATGGGTTTAAATTATAACATGATGATCAGGCTGATGATGATAGCTGAACGACATAGGCACATCGATTAGTTGCTATTCCTTTTGTGCAAAAAGGGGGTGTACTGCTATTGGTCATTGACACGTAGTGGTCAACAGGGTCCACATAGGGTTAGCTTGCCCCTTCCCCTTGTCCACACCTTGGGTCATGGCCTAAAACGAAGCTCGGAGGTTGATGCAGCTAAAAAGAAAGATAAAAGCATATATGGCCACATTCAACAAGAAAATGTACCACAAATTGCAAAAGATGGCTAGGACAAACACATTTGGCACATGGAAAAAAGTCAATACATAAACTCTACCCCATCACATGGCCATCACCCTGGTTCCTAAAAGTTTTGTGAGCCTTCTTCATCATATAGGAACCCATGATTGTCCCAAACCCTATTGGGCAATGAACCACCCTACCTTAAAAGGGGGAATTCATTGTTATATCTTATACATCATTCTCTAACCCCTTCAGTCTCGAGCAGTTAATCAAAGGAAATCATGAAAAGGCAAAAGACATATAAAGTAGCGTGGAAAAATCAAGGTCAAGACACCTCATGTACCACGATTGCTCCCTCCTACACATTATAAACCCAAGTATGGGCTTCCCTCTTATTAGCTGCCCTTGTACAACACGTGACCCAGGGCTACCCCTTCTCATTCCCTACTGCATTCACCTATCTATCACATGCCATCAACTACTGAAGGATGTACCTCGACTATATTATCTTGTTTAGAAGTAGAAACCACCTAATAGGATTATTGGTTAACCCCATTTGAAGTTTAGGAGACATTGGCACATCCCGAAGCCCATTATGGAAGGGTAGGCAATTATGAAGTCCCACCTGTGGTCCATTGTTAGGTAAGCCCATTTACTCGATTTCTCTAATCACTTCTTTTACTGGAATGCTAGGGGACGCATTGGATCTTATGCGGGATTGAAGATGTTTTCTATCTTGGGTTTGGTCTCCCTATACGGGGTCTTAATCCTCCAGAGGGGCACATTGGCACATGTAAGGTGAACGCTGAGATCCATGGCCTCCACAACAGCAGACTGCACTCCATGGATCCCCATAGCCATTCAGAGATTGCTTGTGATTCACTTATTGGACAAGGAGGATGCTATTGGGCATGGAATCCCCCCAAGGCATGTTTTGGGGCTCAAAACCCAAGTTTTGACCGAATTGTGTTGTAAATATCCACGAATTGCGGGCGCGAAAGTAGGATAGACTCACAGGGTTGTCCGCCCTAGTTTTGTAATGTAATGTCGGCCTACCCATGGTCCGTGGACCATGGGATTGTATAAATAGAGCAAGGCCCTAAGTGTAAAAGGATAGCGAAGTAGTAAAAAGAAGCAAGAGTCTAAGTGACTAAGTGTGTCTTTGGGTCGTAGGGTAGGAGAAGGCTCTGCAGCTGAGTGCCTAGAGGCTTAGTAGTCCGCAGCTGAATGCGCAGACCCCTGCAGCTGAGTGCGCAGGGTGGAGTCGAGTCTGTAACCGAGGAAGGAATTAATAAAGAGAAGTTTTATCGTAATTCTGTGTATTTGTTCTTGGGTTAATGCATGTTTGATATAATTTGCAAATATATTGTTTATTTACTGCGTGCACCTATATGAATGGTTTCTATTGTTAAGTATAACTTAAAGCATGCAAGTAGGCTAAGATAATCAACTAACATTAGAATATCAGTAAAGTCTTGGGTAATAATGCAGAAGCACAGCATTCAACCCTTGAGTAGGGCTACACAAAGGCAGTATCTCAGGCTGTGAGGTACAGGAAAGTGCACGAAGCAACTTGCGCGCAGGGTCGAACCGCTGACCACTTGAACTCATCATACATCTCCAGGGTGCGGAAACCTGGTTCTAGCACCCTCCCATACTACTTTGGGTGAGACCTTATTCCATGCTCCGCGGACTGTTGCCGAAATGGCTAGTAGTACTAGGATTTGTTTGGCTAAATCACCTCTGAACCTGGGTCACGCCCCAACACACCAACAAATGATACCGTTGCCGGGACTGGGATCTGCAAAAGAGATGTCTCATGTCATATCACTGGAATCCGACAAAGAAAGGAATTAAAGAGTGGCTGGATAGGAAGATTCACGAGTTCGCGGCGCAGGAAAACATGAATCTACGAGTATCGCAGGAAGAGTGGTTAAAGCGCTACTCATATATGGAAATCCACAAAATTTTCTTTGCATCCATCCCCTCTGAGTTGAACGAGTGTATTGTGAAGTTAGCAGACAGTCAAGGAAGGTGTAGGCTCGACAAACCTATTGTGTGGACTCCAGAGCTAGTGCACAGACTAGAAGCATCGAAAGATGAAATCGCGGGCATTGTGGACCATTGGCTCAATCAGATTATAGGAGGTTTTATCACCGAGTTTGCGGTAGATACTTCAGTGAGCTACAGCGAGGCGGAACGACACTTCCTCAAAGGACTACGAGGTAAGTACGTTAAATCTTTAAACATTTGGATTAAGATGCTACTGTGTGAAAAGCGGGTTATGCGAATAAATTGATGTTTGGGGCTACGCGAAGTGGGAGGATCTACAAAAATGAAGGTAGTGCAGAGATAGAAACTAGCCCCTTGATTTCACCTCCGTGAGAAAGCGAGGAAGAACTCGTGAAGGTTTCATCAAGAAGTGCAATCAGTTTGATAAGGCAACGAATTCCACGCATACCACTTCCACCTACACCACCGCCAGTCTCACCATCTTCACCCCCATCTTCGCCCACACCACCTCCACCACCACCACAGTTCAATATGGCGAGCGCGATAAAATTACCAGTGTTCAAAGGAGTAGGGAATGAAGATCTGGACGAATTTTGGTTTGTGGTAAATGCTATATGGGAAGCACAGGGAATCACGGATGACAATATAAAGAAAGCAACGCTGGTCAGCACCTTGTAGGATCGTGCACTGACATGGTACATTAAGCATTCCAATGACAATCCAAACGCAGGGATCGTGGATATCTAAGCTGCGCTAAACAGGGAATTTAGCAGGCCAAAATCAGAGACACAATCGATTATCGGATTTAAGGAAATCAGATGCTTCCAGGCGAGACCCCCTGGGAGCTGGATCAGAGACTGAAGGGTATGATTCGTGAAGCCAACATGACTTTGACGGATGGGCAACACTGCACATGGTTTGTAATGTCGCTAACGCCGTATCTAAGGACTGCACTATCACAGCAAAAGCTATCCAATCAGGCCGAGGCCTTGGAGATCGCAATGAGACTGCGCGAGATCCCGATACAAGATCCTAATTTGGGAGTCCAACAGATCCACGCGCAGTTGAGAAACCTGTGCCTTGAGATGCAAAGTTTGAAACAAGACAGGACAGCTCGCCCAGAAGCGCACAAGGAGGTATGGTGCATAAGTGCAAAGTACAGGGACCTGACAAGGACCATTGTGTAGTCTTCGCGAACTACCTGGAGGAAGGAGGGCCAATGCCATTGAGACCAGAGACACAAGCAGGACCGAGCGCGACGCCTACATTATGGTGCGCGATTTGTCAGATAGGAGGGAAGCATGCTACAGATAAATGCCATCTATTACAGAAGTATACGCAGATGTCCTAGCAATTGTTTTGTAATTTTTGTAGGTCAGTAGGCCATGATGAGCGTACCTGTAGAAGTTATGAACTGATGATGGATCAAACTCCTACCTATAGAGTTCAGACTGAAAAGCGAGCCCTCGATCAAAATGTAGGGATGGCACGCACTGGATTTCAGGGGCGCAAACGAGGTCGAGGTGGAATGGGACTAGAAGAGGTCGCGGCTAGCTGATTTGTTACAATTGCTGAGGGCCATGCCATTATGCCCGCAATTGTACAAATCTGACGAGAGCATCATGTTTATATTATACCCAGTTTGATCATGAGACGGAGGACTGCCCCACGCTGATAGCGAGGTTGCACGATAAAGGAACACTCCAACCTCCCCCGACTCAAAACCTGCAAATGATGAGGTCTAAGCCGCACGAGGAAGACCCGAATGTAAATATCGTGCTTCGAAGTGGTGTTACGACAAGAGATGACAAAGGTAAGCAGCCCGAAAAGAGTGCCTGGGTTCGCAAGGCTCCAACAAAGGAACCAGAATTTGATTTGGAGCGTGCTAAGGAGACATTCATGGAAGCTAAGAAGAGCTTCACCGAGGCCTCCACTTGAGGTAGTAAAGACAAACTGGAACTGGAGATGGACCCATCAATGCTCACTACCTTTCTGGAGACATGCATGAAGCTGTCGTGCGACAGCAAAGCCGTGAAGGGACTGCAAAAACTCATCACTAGATGTGTTGGATCAGGAGAAACGCGCGTAGTTCGAAAGCTCGGGAAGCACACAACGCGAACAGGAAGAGAGATGAGATTGACAGGTCATTCCTCCTCTATCTAAAACTTTCCTCACCTGTATGGATTCATTATTTAATAACATCAAGTCCTACCATGGAAGGGACATGATGGACAGCGCATCAGAATTCGATAAATTAAGATTATCCAGAGAGAAATTGATTTCCAATCTAAATTATACTCTGAAATACAGCTCATGGATACATCATTAATATCTCAGAATACCTATTAACGCATCCCCTGATGACGGACTCACTTGGTAGTCTGAAACGTTGGGTTCATAAAACTCTATAACAGGTCATTCCTCCTCTATCTAAAACTTTCCTCACCTGTATGGATTCATTATTTAATAACATCAAGTCCTACCATGGAAGGGACATGATGAACAACGCATCACAATTCGAGAAATTAAGATTATCCAGAGCGAAACTGATTTCCAATCTAAATTATACTCTGAAATACAGCTCAAGGATACATCATTAATATCTTCAGAATATCTATTGATGCATCCCCTGATGGTGGACTCACTTGGTAGTTCGAAACGTTGGGTTCGTAAAACTCTATAACAGGTCATTCCTCCTCTATCTAAAACTTTCCTCACCTGTATGGATTCATTATTTAATAACATCAAGTCCTACTGTGGAAGGGACATGATGGACAGCGCATCAGAATTTCAGAAATTAAGATTATCTAGAACGAAATTGATTTCCAATCTAAATTATACTCTGAAATACAACTCATGGATACATCACTAATATCTTCAGAATATTTATTGACACATCCCCTGATGATAGACTCACTTGGTAGTCCGAAACGTTGGGTTCATAAAACTCTATAATAGGTCATTCCTCCTCTATCTAAAACTTTCCTCACCTGTATGGATTCATTATTTAATAACATCAAGTCCTACCATGGAAGGGACACGATGGACAACGCATCAAAATTCAAGAAATTAAGATTATCCAGAGCGAAACTGATTTCCAATCTAAATTATACTCTGAAATACAGCTCATGGATACATCATTAATATCTTCAAAATATCTATTGACGCATCCCCTGATGATGGACTCACTTGGTAGTCTGAAACATTGGGTTCATAAAACTCTATAACAGGTCATTCCTCCTCTATCTAAAACTTTCCTCACCTGTATGGATTCATTATTTAATAATATGAAATGGATCAAGTGATTTTGGATCTAGGATTGGACGCGAACGTCCTAGCAAAGCAGACATGGGAGCGCATGGGCAAGCCCGCGTTGCAATGGTCTCCTATTCAATTGCAAATGGCGAACCAGCAAAAGATCCTACGGATGGGAAGATTCTAGGGAATAACGGTAGATATCGAAGGTGCGAGCACGCTAGCAGATTTCGAAGTGATAGAGATTGTTGATGACAACAATCCCTATCCCGCGCTACTGGGAATAGATTGGGCCACTGACATGAATGGAGTGATAAATGTAAAGAAGCGTAAGATGATTTTTGAGAAAAAGTCACTACGCATAGTGGTACCTTTAGACCCTGCGGAAGGATCACACTACACAGAGCCAATGCGCGATTGCGATAGCAACGACGATCTAGACTGTATTTACAAGATAACCACGCGGGAGCAGGACTGGGTGAATCCAACAACGGATGGCAAGATTTCGTGGGAGCCCGAAAGCTCCTGCACCTTAGATTCGGAGGAGGAAATAGAACAATGGGAGAACCGGTTACACGAGGTAACCACGCTCAACTGCAACATGATAAGGTCACTGCGCTGCGTGACAACAAAGGTAAGAGATCTGCCTATGTATGACAGGTTGACAGAGGTGGATGATTTCCTGAACAAATTTGAAAGAGAAGTGCCAGAACAACAGCAATTCGATGGTCTGAAATTGGTACTGCGGGCTATGCCCACAAGGTGGTGAGGTACGCACCAGCAGAATTTTGAGGACTGGCGCGAATGCAAAAGGATGATGCTCATGTGGTTTGGGAAGCCTCTAATGCGAATGAAACCCGAGTATGACAGACGAAACAACCTACGTGCCCACCTTTCCAGATGGGTACAAACGTATGATGCACAACCTGCATGAGTGCACACCATCCTCGCAATAGGAAACACGACTGATGAGCACGAACGGGTAGGACGATGGCGTGAACGACGACCAGGAAGTATGATAAGACCAAGCGCTTCGAAGATTCTCCGCGTGGAAGCCTTTGACAAAGTATGTGAAGTACTGAACACAGTCCACCATGTGAAACACACTGACTGGGACCTGCGTACCAACGGTTCTATGGGCTTATAGGACCATGTGCAAAACCCTAACCACGCAGGCACTTCCAACACTGACGTATGAAGTAGATGCTGTAATCCCTATGGAGCATGCGCGCGCGTAGCAACACCCGTTGATACGACGGTTCGCAAAGCTCAGAAAGAAGGAACCACACAGCCGCAATTAACAAAACACATGGGACTTGAGGAAGAAATCCAACAGGGAAACCTTAGACTCCACGAACTTGAAAAAGAAAGGGTATGATTAAGGAAGAAAAGCACTTTGATGGACGCAAAGGTCAAGAAGCTGGAGGGCAACATAAAGGAAGAGTTTCTCACCCAAAAAACTAGGATGGTAAGGCAAGGTGCGTACGATCATGCTGACAAGTTTGAGAACTATCGTCGTGAATTGGTTAGTCTGATGCCTTGGCTTGCACTGCATATTGCTAAGCGTAGTAACCAGGGTAGCGCGTTGCAAATAGTGAAGTGCGCAATGCTGACCACAACAATAGAAGCTGGGGATTCTCCAAGAACTGTGACGGACGACGGGATGGAGCTCTACACGAGTGGTGCGGCCACCTGACTAGCCAAGGGAAGGACAGTCTTAGCGCTCCAGGCAGTTGGAAGGAAGCGCGGGACTATAAACTATCCTGCCCGAGAGCAGCGGGATGTTGGAGATGCGCGCAGAAGTAGAAATTGACAAGGTCCGCAACCATGCACGGGGGCCTGCGCTGCCGCGTGGGTTGACCAGAAAGTGACCGTTGAAGTCATTATTCACGATGGGATGCTCGACTTGAGGCCAAATGGAGCGGGCGACAGGCATTTAAGATTTGATCTAAGGGCAAGATTTGGGAAAATCTGCCGTCGAGAAAGCATTAATGAACTGGAATTGGGGGAACGGTCGAATTCGAATTCAAAAAGCGCTATAAAACACAAAGGGCTACCCAGCAAACAACACTTGGTCATTTGCGAATTGAGCAATTGAGCAAAGCCCTAAGTATTAAGAGCTGAGTGTTGATTGAGCCCCTGAATTCGTGAGTGACAGATTGCAACACAGCTACAATGACAACAACTAAGGATGGTCTGGGAATAGAAGAGGTAACCGTCGGTGAGGCCGCGCAGGCCCTAACTGTGGAGGATGTTCTAGAAGGTGCCGGGATTGTGGCAAAGATCCTGAAATCACCACGTATGCCAAGACCCAAGAAGGATAAACAAGCAATGGCTCCCGTACGCGTGTCCCCGCGAAACCCACTGTGCAGCAAATTGTCCATGGAAGAGAAGGGGAAAGTTGTCACGATAGAAACAGATGAGGAAGAAGAAGATTTGCAGGCCCTTGTCATTTCAGAGGAAGAAGACAAAGGCATGGAGGAGGACACTCAGCCTAGGCACTCTGCGACAAAACTACTGGCCTATGTCCGTCCGTGGAAAGGGAAGGCCAAAGTCCCCAAGGACCTGGACGAGACCAAGAGTTCGCTACAGACCCTGCTCCTCCCAGATGGCATTACCTTTGAAGGCACATACCTGAGCCGCATGCCGACCATGAAATTTGATGATTGGGACCCCGCTGACCGCGAGAATTTCCCCCACCTAGAGACTGGAAACCTCGTGAAGCAGCACACCGCGGGGGTGGTAACAACATTAGAGCCGTGGAAATGATTGCGCGATGTGGAAAAGGTCGAGTTGTTGAACCTACTTTGGGTGCCACATTTCCACCGCCCCCCAATAACCATTTTCATCATCAGGCAACTGCTCTACCTGGTGCATGATGGGTATTTATGGCTAGAGGAGCCCATCCCCATCACAGCAGACCTGATTCATTGCATTTCCCGGCTTCCAACAAAGGAAAGGACCTCACGACCATGTCGGAAGGAAAGGGTAGTGATTTGGCCCTCGCGAAGGCCATGAAGACGAAATACAAGATGGAAAAGAAGAAGAGGGGTTACGCCATCTCCAGCATAAAGGACAAAGTGGTAAGCGTGGAAACCCAAATTCTGGCAAGCAAAGTTATGCGGAAGTGCCGCATAGACGAGGTACCTGGGCCGGTGGTCGCACTAGTCGAGTAATGCACAGAGGGGGTCTAGTTTAACTAGTCCGAATTCTTCTACACAAAATTCTTAAAGAATTGTCGCGAAGCCCAAAAGCCGAGTAAAACCTTCCATTATGCATGGCTATTGCTATCCATAGTGCTCGTAACAGGGGAATTACCGGTGGACAGTCAATTTCCCAAAATTGACAGAGATTTATCAGAGGCTGCGAAGTACACTTCGCTCTGGAGCATGAAGGACACGACAAGGATATGCAACACCAAGATCTTCTGGGTGCTCATGGAGATGACCATCTGAATGTGGATCAACCGTAAGCCACGGTTGTCGCCCACGGTTTACAACAGTCTGCAGAGTTTCACAGAATTCAAGGCAGACATGCACAACATCTTTATCAGGGCGCGCAAGGATCCGACAAAGCAATGGACGAAGCTACCGTTTGTAGCCACTGACAACACCATTTTTACTATCTTGGACACAT
>APFE031155221.1:5347-18367 GCA_000404065.3 Pinus taeda | reverse complement strand
TCTTCTATTGATTTCTTGCATGAAATTATGATCATAATCCTCCTTTGCAATCATAACACCATCACAAACCACGTGGAGGAGACATACCTTGATAAATTTGGGTGAGCTTGGAAGAGAGTTTGCTGATTAGATGAGTTGTTGTGTGAGTTGTCCAGATGACCGCGCACCACTCTGAAAAAACCGCGCACTGCCCAGAAGTCCACGCACGTGTAATTTTCTTCAGAAAAATTCTCCTCTCAGAGCCGCGCACTGCCCAGAAATCCGCGCGCACTTTTGTCACGACCGCGCACCTTCCCAGGCACTGAAATTGCTGAATCTTGCCCGAAATCGCCTTCTTTGCCTTTAGCTTTGTAGTTTCTTGCTCCCAAATGCACAATGAGGGTTTTCAAAGAGGGAATTTACCTTTATATGCTTCCATTTTAAAAAAAATTTAACTCAAAAACCCACTTTATAATGTTTATACTTTGACATTCTTTTTGACACTGTTTTGGAGTCATTTTGTCCTGAAATGAGCTCTTTTGATGCGTTTGACTCCGTTCTTTTTGGCAGGGTTGACCATCTGATGGACTGTGGGAAGAAAGCTAGGGTTGTTGCGTACTTTTTGCAAACTTCTGAGAATTTCTTTATTTTTAGCAAATTTGACATGAGAACCTTGGAACTTAAACGGGTTTTTAAATCGGCAAGGCATAAAAATGAATCTGTAGCTGATGAAGTAACAATGAAACATATGTACATACCTCCCTCCTGGCTTGCTGGGCAACCACTGAACCTTGACCATGACCTTGAAATGATTTGGACTCCAAGAACCCTAGACCTAAGACTGGGACCTGAAACCAAAATAACAAGTATGACTCAATTAGCAATTGTAGTAATGACCTCATTCCAGCAAAGCCGAAAAGGAAAACAGACTACTTCCTCCATTCAGTGTTATGGCATGCCTAGTGGGATGCAAAATTGACACTGATGAGACACCTAACTATGCATATGCAAAGAGCAATTGATCACTGATGGAGGGCTTAAGACCGACACTAACAGATGCCACGATTCATCCCGAGACCAGAGGAGGCATAGGTAGAGGTCAGGGGCAAGTCGGGGGCGCAGATTGCAGACATACTGCGCACCCCACGACCAGTTATCGCATCCCTTGCATGCTGGACAACTCCACCTTCATTGTCTCGGTGATGATTGAGAAATGTGATAATGCACCGGTTTCAGGAGCTTCTCATCAGGCGGTTCCTGCAGAACAGAGGCAGGCCAGCCCAACTGCAACCCCGCAACAAATCTCAGGTGGAACGCCAACGCTGCACACGGGCACCGAGGCTAGCCCAAGCGAGCCTGTGAAAGGGGAGTCCTCAAGTTCTGAAGATCACTCTTCTGATTCCTCGTACTCAGGACAATGGGGTTGCAGAATTGAGGAGGAACAACCAACAACCTCTGATGCAGATTGACAAGGTCAGCGCCTCTGGTTTTTTGTCTCAGCCTCTGGAGAAAATGTCCTCTCTCTTTTTGATTCTCAGTGCTCTTTGTCAAGTGCCTTCGTTTCGTCTTAGGCCGAAGTCTGTTTCTGTTTGTGTCATTTTCAGTTCTAGTATGAGTCAGGGCTTTGAGTCCCTCTGTTTTGTTCAAAGTCCCCTGAAAATTCTCACTATGATGTAAGGTCTCAGGCCTGGTTCCCTAATCAGGTAGTCAAGCTGTTGTTTTATGCCAATCACTTGGCTTGAACTCTGGAGGCAGAGCCCTCGCTGTAATTTTTTTGTATTAATATAGAAGTAGACTAAATTAGAAAAAAAAAAAAAAAAAAAAAAAAAAAATATATATATATATATTATTATATATATAATATATATATATATATATATTTAGAAATTTTGGTGTTTAACATCAGTTTTCATCCGTTTAACACGTCGTGAGTCAACCCTCTGTTTTTTTGTATTTTATTCATTAAATAGAGTTGTTAATAATTCTTTAAGAGGTAAAAAGAATTTAAGAAATGGGTTACACTAAAGTTCTTTGAGATTTAGTAATAGATTTTTTGGTTTTTTATTTTTTATTTTTATTTTCATGACTTTTTGTGTTTCACTTGGTTAACAAGCTTATTGTATAGGTAAAATCTTCTTCTAAAAGTGCTTCATGAAATATCCTTTTTGGAGGTTGAAAGGCACTTGAATGATGTAGTTAATATCAAACCCAAAAAGAGTGTTAATGAGCCTAACTGCAACATATGGGTTTGGAAAGAGGACCAGGAAAGCATTAAACTCAATTTTCATATCATTTTTTTTTTTATAATTTAATGGTCATAAGGAGGCATAATGCATGTGTTACCTCCCAACTTTGATAAAGCCAAAGGTGTTTGGCACGATTTATGGCACATCATATCAAGTTTACTTGAGGCTATACATATATGGGAATATATGTAAAATCTATTAAGGCTGTGAATTCTGATGCAATGAGGTGTTTATGGAGGTCAAGGATTGAGGTATTTTATTGTATTATGTTATCGTGAAACTATTTTGATCAATACATATGGTATTATTCATTAGTATTCTCACTCCATCTCTTTATGGATTCCTCTTTGGATTTCTTTATCGTCGGGGTGAAATCCACTAGAGTCTATTCAAGTGTTTCATGTCACTTTGTGTTGAGAATTTAAGGGCATTTTATTTATTACATATTATCTTACTTGATTACTAGTTGTGTACATCTTCTTATATTGTCTTAGATCCTTATTATTGTGTGCGTTCAGTACATCAAATAGCAACCAAAACAATAAGACAGTGACATAATGTTTAGGCTTTCAAGCTAGGGCTAAAACCTCTCCTCTCGAGAGGAAAACCCTTCAAAATCTTCTTGTAGATGTTTAGTTGACAAATACCAAGACCCTTGACAAAATTTGCCTCAAGATTACCTCCAAGCTACTTGTCACTATCCCCTGCACTATTCAACTTTCAACCCACAGCCTATAGACTTGATGTCACTGTACTCCTTCAGTTCTTGGTCTCCTTATCCCATCGTTGTCTAGTCATAGTTCTCGGCTCCTTCTTCCTTGGCTACCACAATTCTTCGCTCAAGAATAAGTTACTTTGTTCATGTCATTGTCTTGAGACAGTCCTTCATGCTCTTCACTGTTATGATAATCATAGGATAGGCCGCCACCGAGAGCTACACCGAGAGCAGTCACTCTATATATATATATATATATATATATATTCCTTCGATAGTTATGTTCATACTTTTGAGAGTTATCACTGTGTATAGATATAGGCCTCTGAGAGTTTTGTTTAGACTTTCGAGAGCTTGACACGATGTATATGTATAGTAGGCAGAATTCACCGAGATATTACGCTTGATCACTATGTATGCGTATCTTTTTCGCTGACAATATTATGAATGTTCTGAAGACTTGTTTATTTGACACAACGTCACTCCTTATGTATGCATATAGATCAACGATGGTACATTAGGCCGACATATCATCAAGGAGATCACTGTCTTTTATTTAGTCGACTTGCACGAGGATAGTGACACTTGTTCCTGGAGCATAAACCTTTGAGCTTGTGACTTTTATAATACTTATGATGAGACATTAAATCCTAAAGACATCAAGAAGAAGTCTTTGACCTATGGTAAACACATCTTGCTCATGAAACCCATGATGCAAGGAATAATAATAATTTGTTTCCTCTTTTACATAATATCATAATTACAAGTGATAATGAAAACTAAACCTAGTTACATTTCTTTCAACACTCCCTCTTAACTAGGGAGGTATTCATTAAATGGTACATGGTTATTCTCAATACTAAAGAGATCTCATAAGAAGAGTTGGACTAGTAATCCATTTGTCACATAGCAAGGCCTTGACTAACAACTCTATCTCTTCATAGATCAGAGCACAATGTTGGCGAGACCACTGATGGTAAACACCTTCATCATTGTCTCTTAAGGTACATACCCACCCGAGTGTTCACTGAGTATGGCCTTCTAGGACTATTCTTATATTGGGTTCCCAACCGTCAAAGAATATCAATCCTCTCGTCTACTCTTGTCTTAAATGTCCTACACATCCTCAAAGAGCATCAGATGTCAGATGATTTTCCAATCCTCCATTCTTTCTTTCAAAGTGAAGACAATAATGTTAGAGTCTATCTCTCCCTCTTAAGTGGGGAAGATATGCCCAAGTTTCCTTTGATTAGAAACTTGCCTAGATTCCCTTTTAATTAGGAACTTGTTAGAGCTCCCTCTTGGCTAGGGACTCTTATATATCAACAACCTTTTCTTTGTGGGTTCTTTCATTACTTGATCAACTTCTCTCCTTGATATCATGAATTCAGTTGAGCTTCTTCCTTGTAGGGAAACAACCATCGATCACTTTCCTTAGTTTGTCATATCATTCATTTCTTCATGGAAAGTGGCCTTCTTCATATCTGGAACCTTTGTCATATGGATACTTCTTCATCATGCTTCTTCTATCCACCACATGAATGATAGTTGTACTTGTATTTACAACTCTTGTTTTAGTGGCCTTGCATGAACTTATCCAGATATTTTTCAATAAATCAAAACATATTAAATCAAGTATTGACTTACAAGATGACTCTTCATCATGACATCTTTCTGTAGGTATCAACATCCTGCATACATGTGGACACATCTCCCAAAGATATCCACTGTCCAGGGTCTTCATCTTCTCCATCAGAGTCTTCATATATTTCCGGGAGATTTTCTATTCAAGTCTTCTTGACCTTTTGGATGTTGATTGCCTTCATCAGGGTTGCATATCTCATGATCTCTTCCTTCCTCACACATTTAATTCCTAGTAGCTTTCAATCAGAGTTTATTCATTGTAGTCGACCACCTTATACTTCATATGAGGACATATTATGTTGATTTCATCTAGTGTGACTTATGTCTTCCGACATCATTTCAAAGGAAGAGATCCTTTTTTCTCTTGATCATGCTTCTTAAGATATAAGCAATGATTCACATTACATGCAACCATATGACATGACATTATAATATTAAACATGAGCGTACATACCTTATTTTACCTTTAGGTCATCGAGGCTTCTTCCAACAACTTCCTTGATTACAAAGATCTTCAATCCCTTGATTTGCTTCATGTCATCATATCATTATCCATGAACTGCATAAGTTGGAGTTCCTATTGAAACACTTACTTCATTCCTAAATCAATGAATCTTCTAGTGAAGATTCTATTAGAGAATCTTGAGGATCTTAAATATCCCTATTCATCAGATGTTTCCCTTTTGATTCATGATGAGTCTTCTTCAAATGTTTGAATTCTGTAAAGTTGTTGCCTACAGCTTGCCTTCTTTCATAGAAACCTTAGGTTGTTGACAAAGGTATCTTACTTAACCTTGTGAATCTAGTCACCCTCATGATGATGTCACGAGATCTTGTTTCTAATGCTTTCATGATGCTACGATGCATCTTAATCTTATGGTCATATCTAAAGATTTAGGAACTTGTGGTAGGACCCCTTTTTGTGAGAGATTTGTTGCTCCCTCTTTCTTTCTAGTGATAAAGAGCTTCTATCCACATTCTTTCTGTAGCATTGAATCTTACACTATCTTTCTCTATCTATAATAGAGACCAGAGATTGTTGAATGAGGTAACCTTCTTCTTATTATATTTCCTAGATGTCCCAATTGAGATCTCATGAAGATATTCCTTTATTCTTAGAAACCATTGCTTTTGTGTAGGTCTAAGTGATGTGACTTTCTTTACTATAATTTCAAAGAATATATCTTCTAGCATTTCATATATCTCTTTATGTCTCCTCTTCTACTACATAGGCATGGAAGGACCTTCGAGTGATTTCATATGAATCCTATTAATCCCTTAATGCATTTTTGACCTTCAGAGACCTTTACATAAACATCAATGACTTCTCTTTTCTATTGACAATCTTCTGTGTTCTATGCAAGGAGCTTTTTCATGAGGACTGTGACTTTCCTCCATTATTTCTATTTCCTTCCGAAACAAAGTCATTAAACCAAAAATTGATTAAAGATCAAAGATACTTACTTGGCATGTGAAGAAGAGATCTTCACCTTGATGCTTCCTTTGCTTGAGTTGCCCATCACTAGTATCCCTTTATCAAGACTTCCTTGGAGACATTATAGCACCATGACATTAGTGATCTTGACATTATTGAAACTGCTTCATGACCTTGAGATCATTTTGACTCATAATTGATCTTTAAGGTATTTGAGCATATTATTGATATGCTAGTGATATTGCTATCCCACAAGTGGAATTTATCACATTCGGTATTCATTAGAGTGCATAAGCAAATACCTACATCGAGCATTATCCAAACTATGATAATGATATAGGGAGACTTATTGTTCTGATATGAGCATCATGTTATTCAAGATCTGAGACTGTGACAAGTATATTGTTATGACACTGTATCGAGACAATGATGTCTTTGTGTAGAGAGGAACTGTATAGAGAGATTATCTGCCTTCTTTTCCTGAGTTTCTGAAAGTATAAATCATGTCGAGACAGAGAAGAAATGTATCCTTGTATTGAAGACTTGTATGGAGTTACCCAAATGATGGCATTTTACCCAAGATCCTCAATAACTAAGCATCGCGAGTAGTATTGAGATCACCATGCTTACTTCCACAAACTATATTTCATTATGGAGAATATTTGAATAACCATTTCATCAAACTGTGGATATAGTTTTGTTGAGTAGACATCTCTGTAAGTGAAGATATGTGCATAAGTCGAGATAAAGTGAAATCTTGTTAGGTCTACACTAAGATATGTCATCCAATTATAAAGGTCCGCATTGTAGTCACAAGATCATGCAGTATTGTTGAGATTGTTAGAACGAGATCTTCATTGTAATTTTGAAATAATTCCAAGAGGGAGACTGTGATTTCACAGCGAGATCATATCGCCTGAATTAGCACCAAATTCCTTTATATGACTTGATCCGAGAGGGTTAATCGTCTTTTTGAAATGTATGTCGAGATGATAATGCCATAAGAGGATTGATCCTTACATTAGGTGTCCTAATATCACTGTATTGACTTCCCTTGATTGAACCATAACTCTGAAACCATGTTGAGAATTCAAGGGCATTTTATTTATTATAGATTCTCTTACTTGATTACCACTTGTGTACATCTTATTATATTGTCTTAGATCCTTATTATTGTGTGTGTTCAGTACATCAAATAGCAACCAAAACAATAATACAGTGACACAATGTTTAGGCTTTCAAGCCAAGGCTAAAACCTCTCCTGTTGAGAGGAAAACCCTTCAATCTCTTCTTATAGATGTTTAGTTGACGAATACCAATACCCTTGAAAAAATTTGACTCAAGGTTACCTCCAAGTTACTTGTCACTATCCCCTACACTACTCGACTTTCAATCCACAGTCTATAGACTCAATGTCACTATACACATTCAGTTCTCGGTCTCCTTATACCTTCGTTGTCTAGTCACAGTTCTTGGCTCCTTCTTCCTCGGCTGCCACAGTTCCTCACTTAGTAATAAGTTACTTTGTTCATGTCACTGTCTTGAGACAATTCTTCATGCTCTTCATTGTTATGATAATGATAGGACAGTTCACCACTGAGAGCTATACTGAGAGCAGTCACTGTGTATATATATAGTCCTTCGAGAGTTATGTTCAGACTTCCGAGAGTTATCACTGTGTATAGATATAGACCTTTGAGAGTTCTGTTTAGACTTCCGAGAGCTTGACACGGTGTATATGTATAGTAGGCAAACTTCACCGAGATATTACCCTTAATCATTGTGTCATGTATCTTCTTCGCTGACTGTATTATGAATGATCTGAAGAATTGTTTATTTGACACAACATCACTCCTTATATATACATATAGATCAATGATGGTACATTAGGTAGACATGAGTGCCTTAAAGTTAGGCTGACGTATCATCAAAGGAGATCATTGTCTTTTATTTAGCTGACTTGCACAAGGATAATGACACTTGTTCTTGGAGAATAAACCTTTGACCTTATGACTTTTATAATACTTATGATGAGTCATGAAATCCTAAAGACATCAAGAAGAAGTATTTGACCTATGGTAAACACATCTTGCTCATGAAACACATGATGCAAGGAATAATAATAATTTGTTTCTTCTTTTACATAATATCATAATTACAAGTCATAATGAAAACCAAACCTAGTTACATTTCCTTCAACACTTTGCACTAAATTTTTTTATCTCACAATGGAGACATTGTATGTGTTTCCTTGTGATAGCAAGAGATGTGACTGAGGAGCATAGTTTTGTGAAGACATTCTTGGTTGAACTTGCAGTGACAATGATCACTTTACCTACTGCCATCAAGAACTCTTAGTCATGTAGTTAACAATTAGAGGCTACACACTATAGCTAAGGTTTATCTATATATCAAAGCAATTGAACAGGTTATGCCTCTCTACGACTAGGAAAACAAGTCCAAGTCAAATCTCACCATCCTAAAGGGTCACATGTCTACAATGGAATCATCTATCTCTACAAATTAAGAATTCCTAGCTCGGTTAGCTTCTCATGTGAATCTCTCATCTCTAAACACACTTTTAAAAGCTTTCTTAATTCCAACTCAAAGAATTCCTTTTAGGATTTAATTGGTATCTCTAACTATGAAACCATCTCCCTTACGGGGGTGCCCACAAGCGCATTAAAGGAGAGTTTAACTCCCTCTATATGCACTCATCGATAAATGGGATGAAGCTCAACCATCGAATTAGCACACTAAAGTTTGGGATCAACATATGGTTAGTAATGATAATCAGTACTTGATTGATGTTGCTCTGCAACAGGATCATGCAAATTGAGTTCACAATGCACAGTGTTTTTGGGATGACGCGTGTCATTGAAAGCTTTGTATTTTCCAAAATTCACAGGGATAAACTCACTCTAAGCCATGGAATGTTTTTGAATTCAAGAGGAGTGATAATTGGAGCTAGGCTTGGCATTTACTAGGCATAATAGACTATCATTATATAGGTTTCAATTTCTCATATTGGGAAAATACCATGCCCTCCAGGGTTGGTAGCTTTCTTTTTTATTTCCTCAAGCCTATCACTTAGAACACCACTGCAAGCTCCTGCCAATTGGTTTGGTTTCACTATATTAATTTTGCCAATGTCTCTCTCCACGCACAAGAGGGTTTTCGTGTCAAGCATTTTTTTGTTCTCGACCTCACAACACATTCTCTGATAGTCAATATTGCACATTTGGTCTCTTCATAACACGCTAGTGGTTGAGTTCATACTCAAGTGAAGTGGCTCCCCCCTCCTTTGGTTTTTCACTCCCCTGTGGGTCTTTCTTTTGTTGTTGTGCATTTATCCTTTGTTTGGAATTATTGCTCCACCACGAAGACCCATCGTAGCCAAACATGCTTCACTAAAGAGCGCACTCTTGATGATGCTCGAGAGGTTGTGATGGGCTCAACAACACACAAGAATGAGCTAGAGTAGAGGCAGTGGAAAATAGGTATCAGGTACACACTTCTATGGGAATCCAACAAGAAATTGACGAAAACGAATAGAAGGTGGCTAAGGAGTGAGAGGACATCTCTAATACGAATGTACTCAACTTTATATTGACCTGGATATTGGCCCTGTGTTAAGAAAAAGGGAGGCGCAACTAATATTGACTCATGTTGGAGTTGTATTAGGGACTTGAGGAGATGTTGGGAAAGGTCTTATTCGATAGAAACACCAACCGTGTTGAACTTCTACTACGAATGGAGAAACAACATCTATTATATGAGATAATGAATCAACACCTACAGATAATTGAACATGTCCTCCTATAAGATTGAGATATACCTGCTCCAACAACACTACCTTTTCTGGCATATAGGCATGGATAATACAGGTCTACTTTTTCTACAAGTTTATTAGTTCATGTCAGTTAAATATTTTGTTTTACTATAGCCCGTGGGCTTATGGTTTATGTCTATTGTTCTGCTTATCCATCAGGTCATGCAACCCAAGTTTTGGTCATGTTATGGAAAGCATACTATGAACCTTCTATTTATTTTGCTACATTCTAGCTCAAGCCTATGATCCAACCTTATATTTTTGCCTATTTATATTATATATGTATTGTTTGGAATATATTATATATATATATATATATATATAATATATATATATATATATATAATATATATATATAAACTTGATGACACAAACAACCAGATTGAGATATACCTCTCCAGTAACACTTACCTTTTTTGCCATATATGCATGGTTAACATAGGTCTTACTTTCTCTTACAAGTTTATTAGTTCATGTCTATTGTTTTGCTTATCCACCGGGTCATGCAACCCAGGTTTTTGTCGTGTTAAGGAAAGCATACTATCCACCTTCTTATTTATTTTGCTACTTCTAGCTCAAGCCTTATATTTTTGTTATTTATATTATATATGTTTGCTTATTTTATGTTATTATATGATTATTGTATCTATGAATGAATATATTATATATATATATACTATATATATAAACTTGATGATGTGAAACGACCAAGGACAAAATAATTTAAAGTTTAAGTGAGATCTTGATTCAATAATGCACATTTGGTAGAGAAAAGTCTTAATTATATTGTATAATAATGATGTTATATTGTTTACCTTTAATTTAAGTTGCATAGTGGTATGTTTGAAGGTGATTCCAGAGAGGGAAACATAGAGTTTCAGAAATATAGGCAATTTTCTTTGAGTATTTTATCTTTTAGTATGTAAAACAAGTGTTGTTGGGCAACTTAGTCCCTGTCATTTAAGTGGAAATTGTGCTTTCAGAAAATTTGCAAATTGATATATGAAGTGGAAAAATTAATTTGTGTATTAAGGGACACGAATTGCATAAACATTGGTGGGTAGTAACCACTAATAAGTTTTCACATTTACATTTTTACTCCTACTCATTAAAGTGTCTAAGAACACATAAATAATGATATGCAATAACTCCTAGTAAGTATACTTGTTTACATCTTGTTCCTATCCAACTTTTTATGCAAAAACTTGCTTAAATTATGGTGGGATGAAACTGATGGTGTGTATGTCATCTACGTGAGTATGAGCTATTTTCAAAGATTTTAATTTTTGGTGGTTTTCCTATGAAGCTTAACAACGAAAAATCACTGCACAAATATCTAAAAATCATAGCATAAATATTGCAACTGCTTCCAAAATCGTGGAAAATTTTTTTAACGTAGTTGTCCACATGGCATTGTATTATGCAATAAGACCTTCAAGTTATGGTCCAATCAAACATTTGAAAAATATTTTTTTCAATAATACTGAAAAATAAATATTTGTTTTTCAAAGTTAAACATTATAGCTTGCATTTGTGAATGCTAAACTAATAATGGTTTTAGCAGGGACTAATAAATGACACTATAAATTGTATTTATATAAAAATGTATATAAATATTGTTATTTCTTTTTTAGTATTTGAAATATATAAAATTGGAAATCTGATATTATTGTGTTGTGAGGCACTCTACAATTTAGCATGGAAGAGATATTCTAGTGTTAGTATATAAGTATAAACATTTAAATGTCAGCTCAATATGAAAGATAGTATCATATCCGTAAAATGAATTATTAAATCATAAAATAGTAATAATAAAACACAATATCCACTTAATTAAAAATTGTAATAAAAGGTAAAAATTAGTAACTATAACAAATGACATCAATGGGGGTGAGAGAACCAAGAAGTAAAGGGGCCACGGTGGACGCAAGCCACCCATATGGGCTCTATGGCATTTAATAAGTTGGTGCCATGACACCTGCCTCACATGCAGAAGTGTGTGTGGACGCCAACCACCCATATGGGCTCTATGGCATTTAATAAGTTGGTGCCATGGCACTTGCCTCACATGCAGAAGTGTGTGAAGGCATATGCAGAAGAGTGTGAACACATCAATGTATTTAATGGTGGTTTTAGTTTTGATGGAGAGCCTAACATCCTTGCGCTATGGCGGTTTTGTTAGCCATTGGAGGGTTTTGCAGTCTGATATGGGATGGCTTAGAGCGAGAACTCCTTGTATTGACAGAGTATTCATAGTGTTGAGTTTGGGAAGCAGTAGTTGGTATGTGTTTATGGGGACAATTGATGACATGCTCTAGAGTGGCGGAGGGGGAGAGCTGCCAGCCTAAACAACCCACATTTGGGATCCCAAGATAACAACCTGCAAGTGAGTTTCTTCAACATGCTTTAACAATCAACGATCATGCGATGGCTTTGACAGCTCAGTGTTGCATGCACACTTTGGGTGTTGGGACTTGTAACACACTCCTCCCACATCTACCCAAGTAACCATGCCAACTGGGGTAAATATGAGATGAGAGGCTACTATGATTGTTGGCATTATGATGCATGTGTTGTACTTGATGGCAACCCACTCATAGAAGAACAACTCACTTATATACAACTAGATGAATCTACAGAAGAAATATCAGATGTGACAGAATACATGGGATGCAGGACAGCTCAAAGGAATCAGATGACAGTTCTGAGTATGACAAGTTAGCTTTGCCATCAAGTCCAAAGGGGGAGATTGTTGGCATTATGATACAAGTGTTGTCCTTGATGGCAAGATGACAGATTACAGTGCAGCAGGTCAGTAGCAAAGAATTGACGATCAGACTACAAAGGATGAAGAAAGATGAGTAGATACGCAGGTTCATTATATACCAAGTCACGTACATAGGCAATTTATACGCAGGTTCACTATGTACCAAGTCGCGTATATACGCAGGTTCGCTATATACCAAGTAGGGTATACACGCAAGGTATACATGTAGGTTCTCTATATACAAAGACGCGTATACGCGCGGGATTGCTGATCAAAAGTCGCGTATGTGTATGCACGTACTTTCATGCACGGAAAAGCGCGTACATGTGGGAAAGCTTATTTTTGGGTCCTTGGTATTTAGACCTATGGTTTTGGTCCTTGGTATTGCGTCCGAAGTGTTGA
>APFE031155217.1:0-20102 GCA_000404065.3 Pinus taeda | reverse complement strand
TAATCTTTTATATTTTAACGATCGATGAAAGAACTTAAAACGACCGCCCCTTAGTAACGTTTAACGAGCCAAGAGAGATAACTCGGCAATCTTTTCCTCTTTAAAAGGTCAAGAAAAGAGCTGAAAGCAGACCATAAAGTAACATTTTCTCATGTTTTACCGAGCTTGAAAAAGTTGAAAAGAAGTTCGTTTGGTTGCGTTGAGTTGCACCAAGCTTTGTCATCATACAAAAACAGCGTAAAACCCACTTCGACATAAAAATATCCTAAAAATACTCAAAAAATATCATTTCTAATGTATTTTTAGGTCAAAATAATGCTATAAATAGTAAAATAGTAAAAAATAAATTTACTTTTCACTTTTTACCTTGTGAGTTCACTGTTGGAGAGTTTTTAGTGCAAATTTCAACTGCTGATTGCAATCGATCCAAGAGACCATTCGAGCCGTCGTCTGCAACAGGTAAGAGGCCTCATCCCTAGCTCTGTTTTCATTCCATTTCTCAAGTTTTTTATCCATAATTCAGCCCCCTGCAAGGGGATTTGCAAAATTTTAGGGTTGCGCCATTGGCGCGGGTTTCCTGCACGGGACTGCGCCAATGGCGATTTTTCCCTAAAGGGGTCAGGCCATTGGTGCGACTATTTTAGAAACAGTCGCGCCAACCGCGAGATCTCTTTTTTCAACATATTGGACCGTGAAATTTGCAAATTTATTTCAATTTATGTTTCATTAATGATCTAACAATTGAAATTTTACCTTTGGTTGCAGGGTTTTGCCAAAAATGGTTCTAGAATGGAAAGAACGAGAGCATAATGATTTTGATGCCTTGGCGTTAGAGGATGATGACTGTATGAATGCTGGACTGTGGCTTGAAGAAATTCTTCCAAACTTCATACCTACGCGCACAACCTGAGCTACTGTGCTTCATAGTGGATGCTTGGGATGTAGAGGATCAGGTATTTCGCCTGAAAGACCAGACATTGGAGTTGGATGTTTCCAATGTCTACTTTATCACTGGATTGTCGCGGCGAGGTGCACGGCCTATCTTGACAGGTAGTCGACCTTCCGAGGAGAAGATAGGGGAAGTGATGGCACGAGTGTGTCCTGGAGCACGGTTTGGAGCAAACAGCAAGAAGGTAGATATCAACACGGTGCCCAACCTGGTACTACGAGTCATTTTATTCACCATTACCCGGACTGCTGGGGTACAGGCACCCCATGAGGCCAGCAAAAATCATTTGCTGCTGGCCACTGAGTGTCTCCAGCCGACATTGTTTGATTGGGCCAAAGCGGTGACGACCAACATTAAACGACAGCTTACCAAGTGTAAGCGAGATGGAAACAAATAGTTTGGATATGGGTCGATCATGGTGACTTTCTTTCTAGAGCGGCTGCCGATCTTCCGGGTACCGGGGGGAATAGTAGCAGATCCAGTGTTGCGGGAACCGAGGTTGCATCGATGGGCAGAACTTATGCCCAGAGGAGGAGGGGGCCAACAGATGTCCTGGAAGCCCGAGTTCTTTATCTGGCTCCGACACCAGATGATTGTCGTTGAGGACTGGCCCTATGCGGGCACGGATTTCACTGGAGATCCCGATCTCCCTCTACCTGCCGGAGAGGGCTGGGATGAGGAGCTAGGTAAGAACTCTTTCTTTTTTTTAATGTTTTTATGTATTTAAGTTTTTTTTGTCAATACATGCCTATCTCTTACAGCGTCTATATATGTATACAGATGTTGGTGCAGAGCGGCCAGCTGACCTACCTCACAATTTGCGAAGAGCACAACCTGCAGCGGACCCTTAGATAGAGGGTGAAGATGATCTCATACAGAACCTCGAGGAACTTACTCGAAGTATTCCAGATTACGGCAGATTGGTGGACGTACCTAGAGCGTATCAGAGGCACACGGTGGGGGTATCTACTCGTGTCCATCGTCTGTTGAGACGTTTGGTGCGAGCGGTGACATGCTATCATGAGCATCACCGTGATTAGACGCCTAGGTTTCCTTTTTGCATATTTTTTGAGGAGCACGCTGTCAGCAGCTGTATGGACATGTATTATTTTTTGTAACGCGCGGGGCGCGGAAAATTTTGACTCACATAATAATATATTATATATATATATATATATATATATATACATATGTTTATGGTTTATGTTTTTATGTTCTTATGTTTATTCCTAGATGGATCTTTTTTTTTCACGTGATTATGCGTTTTATATGCTATGCGACTGTTCGACACACATGTAATCTAATGTATCTACTGCATAACAAACGACCCATTGGAATGTATTCACACACACGCATACATATTTTATTTTTACGAAAGCTTGAAAACACACATGAGAATCACGTATGCAAACTATGCTTTATGGGAAATTTTATTTTTATACAAGCTTAAAAGCACATGGTATGCAAACTA
Organism: Pinus taeda; assembly: GCA_000404065.3. NCBI lineage: Eukaryota > Viridiplantae > Streptophyta > Pinopsida > Pinales > Pinaceae > Pinus > Pinus taeda. Next base: position 17,682 of record APFE031155217.1, on the reverse strand, counting down.
TGCTTGATGGGAAATGAAATGGGCATGCCCCCCAGCATCGTGTCTCAATCCGAGGTACATGCCCCCCAAGCTTCAATCCATTGAAAATGGGTTGAAGATTGACATAATGATTATGCACTCGAAATGCATGAGCTCTCGTTTCATTGTTTTAACGAGGTTGACATAATGGTTATGAACAATCCTCGAGACACCTTTGTTTCATTTTTTAGGGAGCTTGACAGAGGGAAATGAACTATGCTCCGCCCAACCTTCATCAGAATGAACAGGAAGTCGGGGCTTCCAAGGGTGGCGCCCCCGAAGGGAGGTCAATGTCTTGGAAGTCGGGACCCAATGCCCTCAGAACACTATGCACGAGGGCGGCATTGCTAGATATGGGCATGGGAGAGGTAGCCACGTAGTTGACCTGCGGCGAGGCAGATGCAACTAGTGGATAAAAAATAGGAGGGGATGACAACTGCGCAGAAGGCATCAGGGGACTAACGAAGAACAATTGATCGATAGTCACAATCCTTCCATCGTGTGGAAAGCAAACCACACGGAAAAGCGAAGAGACAACAGCCCCCATAGCATAAACATATTCACGACCAAGGAGAAGACTGAAGCCTAAAGCCCCTTGAGTAACCAACACGTCTATATAGACGGTCTTACCTCAAAAAGTAATAGGGAACTTCGGGAGGACTCCTAGAGATGGACATGCTCCGTCGTCGAAAGCCAACAGATTCTGCGTTATCGGCCTAAGTTGCGGGGAACCTAAAGCTTGCCAAGTATTGCACGACATAAGACTGACCGACGTGCCTTCATCCAGAACAGTGTCAGGTACTGCCTTACACAGGCGAGTACTGTAATCTGGAAAAGCACATGGGATGGAAGGCAGAAAGCAGTTAGGTGACGCCAGTCGAAGGAAACGACTGAACTACTTGGTGGGGGAATCGTATGATTGCCCCCTGCTCTAAAGGAATCGAAGAAGGACCCTCTAAATCAACGGGGATAAGAGGGTTGTTTTTGAACTCAGGAGAATCTAATGAGACGAGAAGAATATGATCATGACTCTCTTCCGGAACAGGGTGGTCGAGGGGTGGTGAACCCGAGGCGACACTCTCTCCAACCAATGGTTGGTCTGGAACAGGCTTGGCAAAGCCAGGTTCAGGAAGAGGAGGCTGGACAAGAGAGGAATTCAAACCAATCTTGTTGTCAGCAGGAAGACGATCTGCAGCTGCAGAAAGACGTTGATATCCAACGGGGAATTGGGGTGAGGGAGCGCAAGACTTTCCAAGATGGTGGAGGCTTTATCCATGAGTGGACAAAGGTAAAGGGGATGATTGCCTTCACAAAGTCTGCAGGGGATTCGAATCTTCCCTTTTCCCTTAGTATTCCCAACTGGTGAGGTAACATCGCCGTGAACTTCAGTGGACGATTAGGGGCGGGCCAGATCACGAGACCAAACTTCTAAGATCTTGGGAATGCCAGGGAAATCACGAAGAAGATGGTCCTCCTTGCATAACCGACAAGAAAACTTAACCTTCCGCGGAGGAGTAGAAGGGGGTCCGACTTCAGGTGTACTTGAGGGAGTAATAGTTGTGCTTGTAGCCTTTCCCTTAGGAGACTTCTTCTTCTTGTTCTTATTCTTCTTCTTCTTAGCCACCTGGTTACTCGAATCGAGACTTTCACCAAGCGAAGTACAAGAAGGAGATGTAGAAGTAGGCGTCGAAGGGGAGGGGTCCACCTTAGGTTCAACATGATGTTGTTCAGGTGGAGGGACTGATGGAGTATTAGCCGAAACGGTAGGGACCGAAGCGGTTGAAAACAACCAAACAGGCAAACTGACAGTTAACCCCGGAAGGGATAACGTCACCATATACAGAGCACCAACATTCCCAAGAGGAGGGAAATGACCAGGATTCCTGTCAGGCGGGGAACTTGGGTTGGTGGACCCTGGAAAAGTTGCCATAGCAAAACGAAATCCTACTCAAGCTAACGCACACAAGATATAACCGGGTAATGTTATCGTGGCCAAATAGATTTTAAGACACTGAACTTGACCTTTTCATTTTTAAAGAGTCGAGAAAAGGACGAAAAGATGACTCTAGTCTCCTTCGAATATTTAATGAGCACGAAGTGACAAGACGCTCACTTACACCTTTTCTTTTAGAGAGTCCGAAACGGATCAAAAGTGACTACTCTGGAGAACTAGGTAAGAGGTTTGCCAGACAATCCATAAAACTGCTTATACACCTTGGCAATCAGAAGAAAACCAAGGACTTCCCGTACTCCAGTCAATCTTCCCGAATGTTGTGTTCAGTGCATTACGGCTTGTAAGGCGGCAGACTTGGCTTCCTATGGATAAAAGGTTGCAAGCCTATAGGGGTCTCCCAATATATACGCGACGGTACGTGGGGAGCACAATCCGTACTGGCACTTACCGTTTCACCGTGGAGGAATCACCCAACCACTCAACGATAAACTACCAGGTTTAAAGACGCCGGAACACGTCTCTAACCTAGACCTATAGAATATGTGTGTTATGTTCCAATGCATTGTTAGGTTCGTTCAGTTTATTTTACGGTTTATCTTCAATTATTTTTAAGTTTTCGGTCCTACCGTATGTGATCTCTTGAAACTTCCTAAATGCAAACTATATGCGAAAATTGTATCGTTTCATTGAATGAACTCTATCTACAGGAGAGTTGAGATTTTTATACAAACAAAACGATCACAAAGATCCTAATGCAGCTAATAACAAGAAATGAAAATCTTTTCTTTTTTTTTTCTTTTTAAAAGCAACAATTAACAAGAAATGCTAATTAATAACAAGCAAAAGATCTTTTGTTTTTTCTTTTCTTTTAGAATAGTATGATGCACTCAACAAATTTCAAGAGATATGCACTCAACAGATAATTCACTCAAAGGAATCTAGAACCAGTTCTGAAATGTCAAAAATGACCTCTCAAAGCAAGGAAAACACAAAGACTTTCAATGAACCATGTGATCTAAGTTCAAATGAAGTCAAGCAAGAAATAAACAAGCTAAAAGTGAATTACTTGCAGCATAGAGCGCCAAACTTGTACAACTACCAGAGGAGTGCGGAAAACAACAAAAAAGTTGACTGGATCATCAAACCATAAATTCCCACAGAAGGCTCAACATGCAAAGCCACTAGGGCTAAGATATAAAATCGATAGAAAAAAGTGAACAACTGAAGGATAAAAAGAATAACCAGTCACATAAAGGTCCAACAAACTTCCAGAAGTTGTAAAAGATGTACCAAGATACAAATCCAAGCTCAGAAGGCTGACAAACAAGCTAACTGAAAAATTTAACAAGTCTGGCGCGACTGTCAGACTGCAACACGCGCTATAAAGGGATTGGCGCGGGTTACCAGTTAGCAACAGGCGCCAACTGGCGCGACTAGCAGAAGAAAAACCGCGCTAATAAATTTTGCCAAGTAAAAAAACAAAACAGGTAGTCCAAAGCTTGGTTTACAGTATCTAGAAAGGCCAGCAAGCAAGAAACAGCAAGAAATTCAATCCAGAAAGCTATTCAAACCAGCAAATAAGAGAAAAATTAACATGCAAGACAAAGTCGAAATTGTTCAGTCCGTAAACCAAACCGGAGATTGACTTAAGTGGCTTTGATCTACTTCACTACTGCAAAGCAATAGTGTTTCGAAGGCTATCTGGCCGTACTTCAGGCTCCGTCTAAAGTTTACAAATCAAACAACAAAATAAAACAACAAGCTTCTCCCCAGTGAAGTCGCCAAATTGTTGAACTGGTAAATCCCCTCTGCGGACAGAGGCGATCCCACTAGCCCAACACGGGTCTAGCAACAATCACACAATGCTAATATGCAGGTTCCTAATTGCAAATCAGAGATTGATGATGATGGCCTACCTGGATTCCAACGCTAATACTTGTAGAAGAATCATTGCTCCCGTTCCTTTGCTCCGGCTGGTCACAATCCCCACGATCCTCATGAACGGACACCTGCACATGCAAAGAACGACACAAATACAAGCATAAAATCCAATAGATGCAACTACATATCAGTCAGAAAAGATATAACTCAAACATCATTATAAAGACACATGAGTGGAACCATAATGATAGTTGTCTATTAATGAGTAAAAACAGAGAAAGATACAACCAAGGTTCTGACGTTGAACCTATCCTCTGACTGGGTGAGCAGCTAAATACGCCTTGCAAAAGACATTCCCTCTCTCAGAATTCCGGCAGCATAACCTCCCTATGCTTCACAATTCTTACTATCACTCTAGCATTACTTCAGCACTCACAAAGACACTAGCAAAACTAGCTTGTTTAATGCATGAGGATAGCCATTTATAGATGGAGAAGGGAGGAAGATACATTGTACCAGGACACCCATTGTGGATTGGCATTATCCCTGAAAAGCTACTCAGCATAGTTGTCATGGATAAACAATGACTTTCGACCTCTATCTTGAGGATTTTTCCCTCATAGAACTTCATGACAAGAGAGGAAAAAACATATGAGTGCGCGTTGGCTAAAAATCATTGCCAAATTTAGGTGGCGCGGGTGTTGCTCTAGGACAGAGTGCCAATGGGCGTGCCCCCTTTTGAGGATCTGAGTCATTGGCGCGGGTAAGACATTGTGTACCTGCGCCAATGGAAAAAGGGAACTTTTTAGGGATAATTTGCAAAAGGTGTCTTCAGGGAACATGAAGTACATACTCAGGGGAGCATAATGCAAGTGTTTTTAGGTTATGTCACTGGTCACAGGTCCATAAATGTGTCCTCCAATGTACGAAAACAAGGGTAACAAGGACGGTGACCAACGGTGACAAATTATTGTGTAACAGTGATGACCTATAAAAGAACAATGGATTGTTTGTATATGCGTTGGTGGTTAAGTTTTGGATCTAGTGACAGATTAAAGAGATAATAAGCATGGATAAATGCATATGCCTGTAGCAGAGCTTGTTGATTGTGGAGTGCATAGAGATAAATGAATACATCTATTGTTGTAGTAGAGATCATTGAATAAGGAGTGTGATTAGTGTTAAGTATTACTAGAGTCTTGTGATCAGTGGTAAAGCAGAGTGGCATTGTGTTACAAAGTGTAAATGATAGATATTGTCTCAGTGTGCATGGAATAATTTGTTGGCATTTGGAGTATGCTCTGTGTGGCTTCGTGCATGGAGATTAGAGGATAGAATAGTTGATGTTGCATTCTTGTTTTGCTAACATGTTTGTTTTTGTAGGGGTTAAATATTAGTGATAGAAGGGTCGTTTATTTAGTTTAATGTTGTTGTCAATTATGTCCATCGTGTATCATGAGGTGAAGCCATCTAACGAGTGAAGAGTGTCACTGTTTTGAATTGTATTCAACTAATGTGATTGAGTTTGAGAGCATGTTGTTAGTATAAGAGTCTTGCCTATGTAATCAATGTATCCATGTTATTGAGTGAGAGGTTGTCTTGTAATCAATGTATCCATGTTACTGAATGAAAGGTTGTCTTGTATAGTGCATGGTGAGAATTTGTTGCTATTGGCAATATAAATTGTTGCTAGCATTTGATATGAGAATGTTGATGGATTTCTTAAAGGGTTTGTGGCATATTTGTATTGTTGACAGTGTTTTATGTGTAGTGATGATTGTATGAGAAAATTTGAGTGGTAGAGTTGCGTTGTAGGAATAATTTGTTTATGTTTGATGAGAGAGAATGGTTGTTATATTGTTGTCTAGTTTATGTTGCGTTAGGAATCAATGAGATGATGGTGTTAAGTTGTTGTTGCTTGTTGTTGAGAGTTAAGTGAAATCATGGTTTCTTATCAGTTAAAGTATGTATGGATGCCACATATATTGATGCATTTCATGTTATTATCCTTGTACCATTTAGTGACATTGATGTAGTGGCTATTGAGAGTTCATGTTTAGATCAGTCTTCAAGACTTCGTTAAACAATATATATAAATTTGTTTGTGTAAAAATGTATCTTTCACAATTATGCTAATAAGAAAGAATATATTTGAGTGCTTTCACTCGTTCTCCATTACTATGTCTCTCTTATCTATTCTTATTCTTGTTATGTGATTGCTTGATGTCTATATATTGGTAACAATGTACACTTCTCCCTACATTACAACATTGGTTCCATTGTCTGTAGTCAGAACTTGAGTCACAAAGTATGCAAGCATAAATGTTAACATTAGAGGAGATACAATTATGGTGTGAGACAAAGATCGATAACTATTTGAAGAACTACACACGAAGGAATAGAATATCAATTAGATAAGCCAAAGCCAACTTATTCACAAAAGTGCATGAGTGGTTCATCGAAGGTGCCCCAATAGAGATCAAGAAATTCCTGGACCAGCTCGCCCATGAAAAATTCAAACAATGATCAAACAAATCTACATGAGTGGGTTGAGTAGATTCTTGATGACATTTCTGAAGAATAAGCAATAGAAGACTGAACTTTTTTTGAAAGTGTTAATGCTAGATTCTAAGATGATCTGCATGACAGATTATTCTTCATGATTCCCACCCTTTTACATAAGTTTCTACTTGAAAAGGGTGTAGGACATATCGTAGAGTATTGACCCCCATTGCATACTCTAGCGAAAGGAGAAAACCGATTGGAAAAACTTCCTTGACGTCCAGTGCAAAGTCGTAAAAGAAACCTAGGATTATTTTCTAAGCAAATAGAAATGGCCATCATCCCCACGAACCGACGCTAAGTCAGGTCGACATGTGTGGGTTAAGGGGTTGTGAGAAATAAAGAGCAAAAAGATAGAAAAAAGAGTAAAGTTGGAGAAGTACACATAGATCATAAAAATTGAAGGAAGAAGGTCATATGCTAAAAAGTAGAAATAAGATAGTAATCTATAGGACACATCGACAACACTGACACAGAGAAAAATGCAAGGGAAAATAGACAACAGCTACAAGAAAAAATAAGAGAACAAGAATACCAGAGGAAAAGAATGAAGAATTGAGTGGGTGAGAGTGAAGATGCACGTGAATCCTTGGATGGGTTGAGAGGCATAGCATTGCCCACTCTTAGAGAGAGAGAAATGGTCTACTTATAAGCCCCAGATAAAAATTAGAAGCTATGGAAATTAATGACTCTGGTCTAGCGATAAGAAGAACTCCAACTATAATAATAGGGAGTCCCACTGTTCAACAATTCCTTCAAAAAAACATCACATAGCTATTCAAATTTACCTACAGTCTGGCATAACGAAGAAGAACAAAGAAACCATGCAAAAATTGAAAATAATGATGAAAATTGATCAAACAATAATGAAATAGAAGAAGTACTTCTCCAACTCTTTGTGCCCCCCTATTGCAACTAGTATCTGTTGAGGTAGCAGGAAGCACAAATCTGGTCGATGAAGAGTTGTGACCCAAAGAGAGTTAGTTCATCAACTATATAGGTAGATTTTGTCAAACCGAAGAATCACTTTCAAAGGATATCGACAAAAAAGACGAAAATATTACGCCTTGGAATAATCAACGTGTCGACGAACTTGATGAAAATGACTAGCCGAGTACTAGTCTAACATATAGAACATCGACATCCAGAAAAATGGTATTAAGCCATATACCCCTCTATGAGGGTGATGAAGACCCGAAAAAACATTGGTTTGTTTTTGAAAAAATGGCACAATTCGCTGCAGCCTTAAGGAAATGTGCTTTGACTTGGTTCATGTATCTTACAAAAAAATCAACCAAAGTTGAAAAATGAAATCAAGACTAGTTTCCTTACACTTTTTAAAGCCAAAGATGTTAAGCACCAAATAGTATAGAAATTAAAAGAAATTAAACAAATACTAAATGGAGTAGTACAAGAATAAGACAAATGATTTAAAGACTTATTAAGCTAAATTCCATATACCATCAATGAACATCTCTTAGTACAATGGTATGTGGCTAGTCTACTCTAGAAGATTCATGGCCCGCTTATAATGCATGAAGTCAGAACTTACGAAGAAGCACTTAAATTAGCACATCATATCAACCAAGATGATGAAGTTCAATCGATTATCTCATTGACTCACAACAAAGTCGCAGACAAGCTTGAACAACTATAGAATTATTTCCTCGCATTGAAATTAGAAAAGAAAACTTATGGTGCACCATATTTTACCCAAAAGGACATAGTAAAGACAATTTCTAATATGGATATTATTTTGATTAAGACATATGATGAATAAAGTCTGATGTATGTGATATTTTCCAAGTCACCTCAAATCAATCAACCAAAGACTTCCAATATAATCTTTGAAATTCCAAACTGAAATGGTGTTCTATTTGGGAATATAATGTGCATTCCACACAAGAATGCCCACTCAACAGGGAAAATAAACCAAATTATCATTTTGTGTACCATAAGTAGGTCACAAATCAATTTAATGAACCATCTTCATATGGTCGACAAGGAGTTAGTCAAGTAGGTTATGTTGGTCTTCGAGGAGGTTATAACAACAGAGGCCATGGTCAGTGTTGAGGTCGAGGTAGATTCTATTGCTATACCTGTTGTAAAGAGGGGAATGTAGCTACATACTTCCCTTTGAAGGATAAGACTGATCTACACTTTTTGAACATGTATGGACCATGTGATCACTCCTTGGAGGATTTCCCTAGGATTATTGAAAAAGTGCTAAATAAGAGAAATTTTAAACTACTTCAGAACATTCCAAAAAAAAGAAATCCTAAATTCCAAAAATCTCCATGTAGTTACGAGGTTAGGTATTGAGAAAGACAATAGTACCCAGAACAAAAAAAAATCATTCAATTGATTAGAAAACACGAACAAATATCCGGATATGCAAGAAAAAAATGACCTGATGTCAAGAGAATTTGAATTATTTATAAAGGAATTTGATCAACAAAGATTATCTAAAGATCTCATTCTGGAAGAATTCCTGGAACTTCTAAAAGAAGAGCATTCCATTGTATGATTGTGTTGTGGCCAGCAACACCCTCCCTTGTTCATTTAAGTGTTGTCCAAAATACTAAATAAATGGGGACCCTTAGTTAAATTTTTAAGAAAAAAACAAGTTTTTCCTTTCTTCAAAATAAGGTTACCAACGTAAGCTTAGAAAGGTCTTTTGAATATTTTTAACCTAAGCCTACGATAAGGGAAATATCTTTAAAACTGCTTTGCAAAAAAGATAGGAAATGCCTCCATTTCTCTATAATATCAGTATGCGCAAGACCCTCGAGTTAAGCATAACATCGCATCGCAATGAAGTAATACTCATAAGGAAAAAACTTCAAGATTTACCGATCTGCGATAACACCGATCGCAAGATCGCATATCATGGAAATGAACTGGAAAGATTTGGCAAACATCAAACTTCTGCGACCTGTGATGTTGCGATCGCTACGATGGTGCAATCTGCGATCTTGCAATTTGCGATGGCGCGATCTGCGATATTACGTAAGAAAATCATAAATCACTTAATCACAAATCCTTCGGGCATGCCATTCAAAGAAAAGCAACTTACCATAATCTGACTCAAGATCATGCGCTTTTAATGATAGTAAATGAATTAGTTGTCAGTTATTAAATGAAATGAAGACGTGTGCTTTTGTAAAGAATTACTTCACGTAAGGTGGCATATTTGATATATCTGTTGCATTTAAAACTTTCCCATCACCTTTCTTAATCAGTCATTTCCATTTCACTCGTAATATGCAGGAACAAAGAGCTAAGACGATTCAAAGCCAAACAAAGGAGCAAATGGGAAAGAAAAATAAAGCTCAAGGCTCTGAGGCGAAGGAAAAGACAAAGGAGATGGCGCCTTTGTATAGAGGCACTGCCTGCAACAGAGACGTAGGGATATCGACATGGGAAAGCATGTACAGGCTACTGGAGGAAGAAAATCCTAGAGTAATGAAGGTTGATACTGTCGCAGGCTCACAACGCTCTTCCGAGGCATCCTTAGAGGAGCTAGCATGTTCATTTCTTCACCGGATAGCAGCAAGGCCCAAAATTTTACCATATACAGATATGATCAAGTGGATACTTGACAATGCAAAGATGAACAATAGACAATTCAAGGTTCATGGACATGGGCTCATAGGACCATTCGCCGCGCAAGATTTAAAGCTTATGTATCATCTTCCTGAACCACAGGCGAGTTACAATGCACAATTCGTTAAGAAATTTGCGGCAGAGAACCCAAACCTAGCAGAGACCACCAAAGATTGGTCCAGAAAAGAGGAGCCGCTCAAAAAAGACAAAAACGGTATGTACAACACTGGTTCCCTCACCTCTCCGTATTGTTTCGCTGCGGCCATGCTTTGCAGATTATTTGGGATGCCGGATATCAATAAATTTTCGTCTGAATGGCTACCACTAATAGATGCTGACACAAATGTCGATATTATGGATTGGGCCAAGATCTTTTCTAATAATCTATACACGGCTGTTATCAATTACCGGTCTAAAAGATCCTTGTCTCAAAGAATCTATCCTTCTTTTTATCTGTCTGCATATGTTATGGATACGGAATACTTAGCTTGGCAAGATGAAGAGGAAGGCAAAAGAGCAAGTGCACCCAGAATAAACGAGATTCATAAAGAATTGCTCTTTAATAAAAGGGACGATCAAATCAGGCAGGCGGAACAAGCAGCGGAGACAACGGCCACGCAGGCAAACATTCTTATCGATTGTGTAAATGAGAATTTACACAGGGCCAACTTAATCGAAGAGACCACCCTGGGGTACCTACCAAATAAACTATGACTGGAAGCAGAATGGAAGCAGAAGGCGCAGGAAAAGGGAAAAGCGATCCAGGCATTGAACAGGTTAAATTGGGAGTGTTACTGGGCATACTTGGTCAAGCCACATAGTCAATGGATGACTGTGAAATGCATCATAAACGCAGTCAAAAAAGTAGTACCAGCTCTCATAGATTTTGTTTTTGCAGCCCAGCTCAGCGCAGAAGTCAGCCAGCTGACTCTTCTCAAGCCCATGATGAACACTTGCAGTTTTAAGGACCAAGTTCAGAAGTAGCCTTATTTTAGAAATTTGTTTTTTCTTTTTATTAGATTATAAAAAGGACGGTCATTTGAAAACCGCATCCTGAATTTTGTAAAGACACTATTATTAGAATTAGGAAGTAGTATTTTAACCCTTCTCATGCATTTAGAGAAGGGTCCAGAAATTTGTCAAAAACTTGTCCTCGGAACATGTATTTCTGCACCCTGAGAGGAGGTTTTGATGAATGGATGGATCGAGATTTATTAATGTTTGTATTTGATGTCTACTACTGATGTTGCACTTTTGTACTCTTAGTAGATGTTAGAAAAAGTAGAGATAAATCGTTTTTTCTTGAAGTTTATGAGTAGGATTAGTCATAAATGGTACTTTTATCTCTTGGCCATTTTTGCTTATATTCTTAAAGTGATTTACAGTTTTCAGTTGTTTATATGTTATTGCATGAATGTATGAGTTACCATTTGGCACTTCTGTACGGTGGAGTCATTTATTTATGTCTAATATTGAATACTTATTATGCGATATGTTGTTCACAACTGTTTTGCCTAAACTTCTTATGCAAAGTGGTTTATCTTAATGATTTCTATTCTTATAATAGTTGAATGATCTTTATTACCAGTTATTGTTTGAAATATGTTTAGATTCGCATAATAGAAGATATACACCCCGGGTTAGCGTAGATTAGATGGTGTTTTTTCCTCATTTAGATTACAATAGCATATAGTTAGTTTAAGAATCTAAATTAAATTTAGCTTTAAGTACTCTTAGATCAGCTTCATCCAACTCTACACACACACACACACCCTTAGATTGGGAAACTGGTCCCATTATCCCCAGTCGGACCCGCTATACCAAACGGATAAGGAGTTTCCAACCAAGGTCCGGACCGGGTGGATATCCCCCTTGTTGTCGACCCGATTTTTGGGGCTTCAACAGATTGGTAGAACTCTTAAATATGCTAAAAAATTGTAATGAAAATAGAGAAAAATGAAAGAATATTCGACAAATTTCTCACACGAAACAAATGGAATATCACGACCCACAAGTCGATTTAGAAATAAATGGGTATATGTTCAAACAAGTTGTTGTCGATTTTGGTTCACAAGTAAATTTACTTCCACACAAAACATGGATCAATATGGTATAACCACATCTTCATAGGATAGCCAATTATCTTAAACTTACCGACTAGAGATTTATCGAACCCATCGGAACATTAAGGAAAGTGCAAACTTCGATCATGGGAATTCCGATGATGGTCTATTTTGAATTCATTGGCCTAGTTCGTCGAATACTTTCATATCTTGCATTAGTTAGCCAACCTTGGGGACGTAGAATGGAAGAAACTATATCCTTGGAGAAATCTAGGATCAAGCTCAAAGGTGATAATAAGAAAATCATCATTCCTCTAGATCCCAAAGAAGGGAAACCTTGAGTCAAAGCATGCAATGAAGAAAGTAAAAAAAGAAGACTACAAAATATTGCATGAAGACCATGATAATGTTGAATCAAATTATTTTGGTGAAATTTTGACAGGTTCATCACTTTCCATTCGAAAGAACTCTAAAATAGAGCTACATGAATGGAAAGTTTATAATTAATAATCTAAAGATAAAGAATGTTGGTCAATAGAAGCCATTCCGATGTCAAATATTCGGCCATGCTACTCTATCAAAACAATACTTATCATAAAATAAAATAAAAATTCGAGGAATGCCATCTATTCTTCTGACAGACTTAACACCTAACACTAGCAACACCATTAGATTCAAGGAAAGAGCGTCACTTGTCCACCATATAAAACAAGTAAAAAAGACTATTGGCAAATATGGAAGAATGCAAAGTTTAGTTCAAACTTTCATAGGTTAAGTAGCGAGATGGTGGGACACCCATTCATCTCATCTTCAAACATGGACAACTGCAATGACATACTTCATCAAACATTGTGGAGGGAAAAAGATATCCACACAAGAAAATATACCCATTTTTAGTGCCAGGCAAGACCTTGTTATTCATATTCAAAATTACGAGTCAGAATGCAGAAAGATCAGTCACCAAGATGAACGAGTTTGGTCGGATATGTTTCCAAACACCTTAGACAACCTACCCAATAAGTGATGCAAAATAGAAGAAGCACGAGGTTAATCACTCCAATGGAAATAAAGGTTAATCACTCCAATGGAAATAACTAAGAGAAAATTTCATCAAGGATCTTGGGTTCAAACGAGAGGAACTAGATTTAAACAATGCAGCTCATAAAATCAAGGAATTCATCAAATAAAAACCAAATAACCATCATAAATCACTAGTTAACGCTTCATTGATCTACAATTACATGTCATCTACTTCAAATCATAAAATAGCTAGTCGCATTGAAATCAAAGAAACACTTATCATTGGCCAAAGCTTTTTATTAAAGAAAAAACACCCGAAAATCACAAAAGAATACAATCAATATGCAAAGTCAATAAAAAAGAAGTTGAGAAACCAAAAAAATTGGGCTTTCCTTTAGCTTGTCAAGAAATAAATGTTGGGGAGCAACAACTTGATGAATTGAAAGAACCCAAATGGATGGATGCAAAAATTAAAATATGTGAAGTCCACATATCAAACAACAACCGACTAAAAATTGCCCGACTTAGTGATTATTGGTCAAACAAACAAATTGCATAATTCCTTGACTTGCTTAAAGAATATCAGGATGTATTTACCCATGATGACAAATATCTAAAAGGACTTGTTAGAAATGGGAGAAATGAAAATTAATCTCATCCCAGGAGCAAAGATGATAAAGAAGAGACCATATAAGCTTACTCAAAAGTATAAACCTATGATTGTTCAAAAAGAAATAGAGGGGATGCTTGTCATTGACATCATCTACCCGATCGAAACATCAGAATGGGCAAGTCCATGGTCACACAAACTAAAAAGAATGACCCAACCAGATTGTGTATTTGTGTCGACTACATGGGCTAAACAAATTAACAGTTATTGTTCCATTTCCAACCACATTCACTGATGAAATTATCAATGAAGTCACATAGCATGAATTTTATTCATTCACAAATGGTTTCTAAGGGTACAACGAAGTACCTATCGTAAAATAAAATAGAGAAAAAATGACATTTGTTACCGAATTTGGTTCTTTTTCCTACAGGGTAATGCCCTTCGGATTGAAAAATGCACCGACAATATTCTCAAGAATTGTTGTCAAATATTTCCAAGAATACATTTATAAAATGATAACAATCTATTTTTATGACTAGATGGTCTTCACACTACTAGAATATCACATATAATGGTTATGCGGCGAATGCTTGAAAGATGCCGATGGATACATTTATCACTAAATATTAAAAAGTTCATCTTTTCCACACCAATTGGAATATTGTTGGGCCATGTGGTCTCCAAGGATGGGATTAAATTAGACATGGAAAAAATTAAGGTAATCTTATATTTAAAGCCCCTCATTGATAAAAAAAATAAATCAAATTTTTTGGGGACACATAGTATATTATAAGAGATTCATTAGGCATTACTCTAACATTACATTCTTGCTAGATGATATTTTAAAGAAATTTGTTCCATTTATTTTTTCTAACAAATGTGATGAGTCATTTCAACTATTAAAAAGGAAATTAGTTGAAGCACCAATCCTTAAGTTTCCAAATTGGGCAAAGAAATTACATGTAGATGTTGATGCATCGAATGTAGCAGTGAGACAAGTTCTAGCACAACTTGTTGATGAATAAATAGACCATCCAAACACCTATGCTAGCTAGAAACTCAATAAGAACAAAATAAACTACTCGACTATTGACCGTGATGCGTTAGCAAGGATTTGTTTCCTTACAAATGTTTCAACACTATCTTCTTGATAATCCTTTCATATTTTACACGGTTCATCAAGAATTAAAATATCTCATAAACAAACTATTTTATTATGGACGAATTTGTCGATGGCAATTATTATTTCAGTAGTTTGAATTTCAGTCATTATTTGACTAGATAAAAATAATATCACTCTTGACCGCTTATCCCAATTGGAATCTAAAGAGGAGCCAACGAACATTGAAGACAACCTTATCGATGCACATTTATTTAGAGTCAAATCAGTCCCTCAAGAGATTTTTGGAATTGTAGAATTTTTGCATACAGGTAAGGAACCTTAAGGGCTATCTGAAAAGAAGAATGAGACAATTGGAATCAAAGCAACACCATTTACATTGTTAACTGGACAATTATATAAGCTTGGAATCAATGAAATACTTCAAATATGTGTCTTAGAACATGAAAGAGAATGAATTATTTATGAAGCACACAAAGAGGGAATCAGAGGTTATTTTCAAGGAGAAACAACTGCATGAAAGATATTACAAGCAAGATTATTGTGGTCAACATTATTTCACGATTGGCGACAACATGTACAAAAATGTGACATATGCCAAAGACTTGGACGACCACTAGAAAAGAATCAAATGCCACTACATTCAATTGTTCCATCACTACATTTTCATATTTGAGTGATCGACTTTGTTGGCCCATTTCCCAAAAGATCCAAATGAATAGGAAAAAATATATAATAACAACAATCGAATACTTAATGAAATGGGAAAAAGTAGAACCAGTTGAGTCAGGTACTAAAGAAGTAGTAGTGAAGTTCATATATGAAAATATAATAAAATGATTTAGTTGCCCTATGATTATTATTGGTGGCAAAGGGACACATTTTGTTAATGGTACAATTCAAGTATTAATAAATAAATTTATCATCGAACATCGTAAGACTACTATATATCATCCATAATGAAACAGTGTTGTTAAATCCTTCAATAAAAATCTACATAAAGGACTAAGAAAGATATTCAATATAGATAGAGACAATTGGGATGACAAGGTTCTAGCCATTTTATGGGCATATTGCACAGCATACATGCAATCGATTTGATCGATACTATTCAAATTTGTTTACAGTCAAGAAGGAGTCGTACCATTTCATAGTTCGAAAAATGCACAAAGTGTATTGTCTATATTAAAATATAATACAAAACTACAAACAAAATGACTTCTAAAATTAGATTAATTACAAGAAGATCGACTCTATGCTCTCTATCATCAACAAATCAGTAAATACCAACAAAAATCATGGCATGACAGGAACCCTCAAGCTAAGAACTTCCAAGTCGGTAAGTTAGTCTTATTGTACAATATTCGAGTAAAAGGTAAACCAAAGAAACTTGAAATAGCATGGTTAGGACCCATTTTCATAGAAGATATTCGACCTTTTGGATTTATTCACTTGAAAACACTACAATGTCACCTTTTCAATTCACTTGTTAAAGGTGCCTGCTTTAACAGATATGTTTCTTAGTAATAGTTAACATAGGTTATCCTTAGGACTACTTAGTGATAGGATAACCAACTATTTGTAAAGTTTTAAATTAAATTATTAAATCTTCTTTCTTTGTTAAGTTCAAATTAGTAGGTTATTTTAAAAAGTAGTTATAAATTAGTGTAAAAAATAACTGACATAACAGCCAGAGACTCATTAAAAGTAAAAAAATAATGAATTAATCAAGCATACTCAATAACAATATGGAATTAGAGCTTTACCTCCTAAATATTCTAAGGGAAAATAAAAATATGGATTGACATAAATATAGAGATGAGTGATGGGAAGAACATAGAGAAAGAAGTCGACCTGAATCAAGAAAGAACCATCCAATGGAACAAATTTAGAAAGAACAATTCGACAAAATAGAAATTCAAGACAAGAATTTAAGCCATCTGTCATAAGGTAGTTGTAGAAGATTAGTCTCTAATATATATCTCACATGCGACTCTGACAGCATATCTCATAAAAGAAAAAGAAAAACTAGTTTTAAAAATTAGAGAAGTCAAGTGCACCCATCTTATCTTGACACTTTGAAAAAATCATACATCCCATCAATGTCAGACGTACAACAAAAATCATCTCGAATACTCCAAAAGTATTTACCACCCTACAAAGAAGGTGGTGAGAAGATGGCATGCACACGTCGAGTGACATTTGAGGATTAAATCACAAATCAATGAAACATTTTGAGGGAGAGGAACAAAGTGAAAATGATGACACAATTAATTCCACATCTATAAAAATCAATAAACAATTGGGCTTAACAAAAATCTTGTCAGAAATATCATTCGATGCTCCTGTGACCTTGACGATATCCTGGGTGTCCCAAGTATTTTAATCTTTGATTCTCGACTTCTGGACTACCTTCGAACTAAAGAATTCCACAACGATTTCACAATGGCAAAGCTTAAAATCTGCTTTGAAGAGGATGAAATTACAGTTGAGCCATGCACCAAGGCAATTTTTTATCTTTTTGGAAAAAAAGAGTTAGAAGTGTGAATGCACAATAACAGGTAGGTGAAGGTCAATGAATCTACCTAGGAAAAATATTTTGAATTCTTCCTCAGATGGGATAAACCAGATTACCAATGGAATTCTAGTTGAAAGTGTTGAAAAATAAGGAATTTGTGATATTCTCGATGCTCCATTAGTGGAAGACTTGCAAGGGATGAAGGAGGAGGCTACTTAATACTTAGTCAGCATATATCACAATGACAATATTTGGCTTGTATAACCCCAATCCATATCCAACACCACTATTCATTTGATCACAGGGTTACAATATAAGGGTGACAAA
>APFE031155213.1:0-12831 GCA_000404065.3 Pinus taeda | reverse complement strand
TAGACCTCAAAATTTCCTAATGTTAGCATTGACATCAATGTATTATTATTATTATTATTATTATTAGTAATAGTTTAGCCCATAAAACATTGTTTCACCACATACTTATAGTACGGTGTAAAGAGAAAGAATGTGTGTCTGGCTTGGCGATGATCTTAAAATTGGATTATTATTATTAAAAATAGTTTAGTGCTGAAATTGTAGAAGATGTGGATCATTAACTATTCACATTCAAAGGAAAAAACATGTCCTGATGGTTTAACATGTCTATGAAATAACTTAAGAAAAAAATTGATTGAAATCGGGCTCTGCAATCTGAACTAGGGTTTTGCATTAGGATTTTGTCGCTAGTCACTATGGCGGGACGTGGAGGAGGGAGTTCTGCTCCCTCCTACAGTCAAGTAGCTGCGGATAGAAGAAAGGGAGCTGGATCGCGTCACTTCAAGAAACCGATGGAGGTGGCAACAGAGGCTATTAATACAGAAAAATCAGAAAATATCAGACCTCATGAACAGGAAGGGAATCATGAGGAAGCTAGTAGGGAGAGGAGGACAAGGGGTAGCAGTCAGAAATTTGCTCCTATGAGTACAACAGGGGTCTATAAACCCAAATCGAACATTATTCCTCAGGTCATTTCAAGTGACCCAATTCTACAAGTGCACAGTGATCACATGGTAGAATATGTGGTTCTATGCAAATTTATGGGGATTTGGCCGACAGAGAAGGCTTTGCAAGCATGGATAAGGAATAACTGGAAACCAAAGGGGGGAATAAACCTTCACCTTGGGTCCAAGGGCTTCTTTACAGTGGTGTTCACAAGCTTAGAGGATAAAGACAGAGTGTTCAAGGGAGGACCCTATTTTTACGCTGCTGCTGGCCTTTACATGCGACCATGGATGATGAACTTTGTCTTAGAACGAGAAACTTTCACATCAGTACCAGTATGGATAAGACTTTACTCCCTTCCTTTAGATTATTGGCTGTTGGAGTCTCTAAAGGCTATCAGCAACAAGCTAGGGAATTTTATAAATATATCAGATGCGACTCTAAAAGGAAAATACACATCCTTCGCCCAGATATGTGTGGAAATGGACTTATCTGGGGCACTTCCGAATTCAATCATTTTAGAAGTGTATGATGAAGAATGGGTTTAAGCAGTGGACTATGAACATGTCCCATTTAGGTGCCGCAAGTTCCATGAACATGTGCACCTATACAGAGATTGCCCATTAAACAAAATGGAGAGTAACACAGAAAACACCACAGAAAAAGATCCTGAGGGTTTTACTAAGGTTGGGGGCAAAGGGAAAGGAGGAAAGAGGTACCAAAATAAGATTAACGGGGACGGAAAACCAAGCCACAATAGTTTCAATATCTTAGAAGAAGAAGTTGGAAACAACGGGACAAACCAGGAATCAGAGAATAATCCCACTGAGAAGGAAAGGGATGCTAACATGGAGGATATACCAAAGAACAGTCAACAAAAGGATGATCTGCCAAATATTATGGAGCTTAGTAGGGACCATGTGATGACCCCAAGTGAGGCTAGAATGGAGGACCATGAACTGCAGGAGATTCTAGAAAGTGAGAATTTAGATCTAGAAAAGTTTTTGGATCAAGGAATAGCCAAAGGGGCAGACTTCCTGCCAAAAGAGGAGTTTTACATGGTTCAACAGCTCTTCCTCTGGAGATCACAATTGAAGGGCTCTGGAGTCAAAAGAAACCATGATAGCCAGGATAATAGAGGGGTGAAAACGATGGAGGATACATTGATGCATCCTTCCAAGAACCCGGGTAGGAAAAGAGGAAGAAAAAGACAGAATGAGTTGTTGACCGAATGTGGGAAACTCATGATTAACTCAGGTAAGATGAGAGATCTTACTAGTTACTACTTTACAAACCTTTCTTAATGAAGCTTACAACCTGAAACATTAGGGGCATAGGAAGTAAAAGGAAACAAATAAATCTTAGGAGTAGAATAAAAGATGAAAAACTAGATATGGTTTTTATTCCGGAAACAAAGTGTTCGATGGACAAGATCAGAAAGATACACAGCAAGTGGTTAATCAAGTATGAGTATCTAGAGGTTAAAGTGGAAAACTTAGCGGGGAGGATTCTTATGCTTTAGGACCCCTAGAAACTAGCAATCCCGGATGCTGAAGCGTCCAAGAACTATCTATCATTGGTGATTCAACCTTTGGGTGATAAGGAGATATACATGATCACAAACGTCTATGGTCCTCAAAAAAAAGAAGACAAACTCAGGCTTCTCACCTCCCTTGAGGAGCTAAGAGAGAATATCCTAATGTGCCCTGGATTCTGGTAGGGGATTTCAATATGATAAGATCTCTTACAGAGAAAAAAGGCGGTACCAGAAAACTAAGCAGAGACTCCATTGCTTTCCAGAACTTCATATATAACATGGGGCTAGTGGACATTGAAACAATAAGTGGCAATTATACCTAGAACAATAAGAGGGGAGGGGCTGCTCAAGTCGCCTCTAAACTAGATATATTCATAATCTCAAAGGACCTCCTTCTCACAGGCCTTGACATGTCAGCTTTAACCCATCCCTTTGGAGGCTTGGACCACTAGCCTATCCAACTTGAAGCTACTTTTATGGGCACACCGAGGAACAAACATTTTAGGTTTGAAAATGTGTGGCTCTATTACCCTGACTTCACCAACAATATTGACAAATGGTGGATGGAAGATATGCCCGTTCAAGGTACAAAAATGTTCATGCTACAACAGAGACTTAAACACATCAAATGAAGGCTTAATGATTGGAAAAAAAAGGAGTTTGGTAATATTTTTAAAGAAAAAAGAGAAGTTGAGCAGAACCTCCAGGGGATTAATCAGATCATCATCATAGATGGATTTATCGAGGAATAGAAAAATCAAGCTGACTCTCTTCAGAACAAATGGGAAGATCGGTGCATGCAAGAGGATATTTTGTGGAGACAGAAATCGAGGGTGCAGTGGATTAGAGAGGGAGAAAGAAACATGAAGTTTTTTCATAAATCAACCCTGGATCATAGGTCACATAACAGAATTAAAAAACTCAAATATTCTCAAGGGAAAGAGCTCATCTCTCACAAAGAAATGGAATCTTTCCTAGTTCAACACTTCCTTAGCATAGTAGAGGAGCCTCTCATCGTCATATCTCAGTTCATTAACAATTTCACAAAGCACATTCTGAAGCTTGTAACCAGGGAAGACAACCATAATCTTAACAGGCCAATGTCTGAAGAGGAGGTCAGTGAAGTTATCAATGAGATGAAAAATGGGAAAGCTCCAGGCCTGGATGGGTTCAATGTGGACTTCTTTAAAGCTTTCTGGAAAACAATCAAACATGATGTCCTTGAGGTTGTGGAAGACTCAAGAAGATCCAAAATGGTTTTGAAGGCTCTTAATGCCTCTTTCATAGCTTTGATTCCAAAAAAGGAAAAAGCTATGACACCAGACTCATTCAGACCCATAGCTTTATCTAATGTGGTGTACAAAATTATTTCCAAAGTGATTGCTAACAGACTCAGGCCCCTGCTTCGAGTTGTTGTCTCAAAGGAGAAAACTGGTTATGTGGAAGGAAGACAAATTCTCAATAACATCATTCAAGCTCACGAGGTGGTACACTCTCTTAAGAGAAATAAGAAAGCTGGTATGATCATACAACTTGACATAGAAAATTCTTATGATAAGCTAAGATGGTCTTACATCAGGGCAGTGCTAAGAGCTTATGGATTCGACCACAACTGGATAAGATGGGTTATGGCCCTTGTATCCACAGCTAGTTTTTCCATCCTTCTTAACGCCTCTCCCTCCATAACCTTTATGCCTTCTAGGGGTCTCAAACAAGGGGATCCGCTGTCCCCCTTCCTATTTTTTCTCATGATGTAAGGGCTAGGCAGAGTGATCAAAATGGCAAATGCTGAACGAAGAACCCAGGGTCTGAAACTTACCCTAGATGGTGCGGCTTTTACTCATCAACAATTTATGGATGACACAATGCTACAGGGTATTCCCATAGTCAGGGAAGCCAGAGCTTTCAAACAAATCCTGAACGAATTTGCTATGGCCATTGGTACAGAGGTAAGCCTTGAAAAATCAAAAGTTTTCTTTTTTAACAAGGACATTGCTATTCAGAGGAACGTCACCAGAATTCTCAGGTTTCAAAGGGATCAGTTACCTTCCAAGTTCCTTGGAATGCCTCTTACAGACAAACCTCTAAGCAAGGGAGTGCGGGAACCGGTAACAAATAAAATTCAGGACAAGGTGAGGAAATGGACATGTAGGTCTTTAAATTTGGCAGCGCATCTTGTGCTTACAAAGGCGATCCTGTAGGCTATTCCCATTTTCATGTTTTCAGCTCTTCTTGCTCCTAAAGGAGTTATGCAAAAAATCAGGAGCGTTCAACGAGATTTTCTTTGGGGCAGAGGGGAAGAGTAAAAGAAGTGGGATTTTGTAGCTTGGGACAAGCTCTGCAAACCTAAGGACCATGGTGGTTTGGGGATTCATGACCCTGAAACGCTCAGTAGAGTTTCAGGAGAAAAACTTTGGTTGAGGTGGCTTAAGGAATCAAAAACCTCTTGGGAAAAGATTTGGAAATAAAAATATGCAAATGATTGGCAGGAGAGGGATCATATCCAAATATCAGGGCTAATCAAGGGCTCGCACATTTGGAAACTTGCTTGGAAGAATAGATCCATTTTCCAGCAGCATTGTTTCTCGGAGATCCAAGCTAAGAACCTGGCACGATTTTGGGAGGATAACTGGCAATAGAAACAAAATTTGTTCAAGGAATAATTAAACATTCTCAAGAATGACACTGAAAACAAAGGTTTACTTATGGTAAGTGATTTCTGGGATCGGGTAAGGAACAATGGTAAATGGAGAATATGGAAGGATCTAGGTTATAATGAAGAGAGCCCTTTGAAGGCCCAGGCAATTTCTCTTGCTCTGGACTTGGAACAGAGGAAGATTTTGGTGTCATCCTTGTCTGACCAATTGAGATGGGGAAGAAACACTGAAGGAAACTTTAACCTCAAAGAAGCTAAACGAATGGCCCTAGGTTTTGATTATCAAAACCCTAATAAGGTATGGAAGAACCTTTGGCAGAACCCGCATTGGATGAAAATAAAGTTGTTTATGTGGTTGGTTCAACAAATGAAAATTCTAACTTGGGAGAATCTACTGAAAAGGGGTTTTGTTGGCCCATCCAAATGCCATCTATGTGTCTTACGAAAGGAGATGATGGAACACTTACTCAACCTCTGCCCATTCACCTCTACGTTGTGGGATTGGGTAGGCTCAGTCTTCAAGCAAACTGATAGGGACAGACTCAACATCACCAACACTTTGAAGAATTAGAGGAAAAACTTCTCAGGCAATGAAATCATCAATAAATCTTGGACTCTAGTTCTAGGCTTTATTATCTAGGATGTATAGAAAGAACACAGTGGCAAGATATTCAAGAACAAAACTGGCTCGACCCAGTACATCATTGCACAAATATTATGACAGCTCAAAGACACAGTTGGAGCCCTTTTGTGGAAACTTCCTGAGAACCCTCCTTTGCCCCAAGAAGCTCGCATATTGCTGCAGTTGAGTCTCCATGTGCTAGCTCCCCAGGGCATAAACAAGGGTGTGAGCCAAACAACTGTTGTAAAGACATATGACAGCCTCCTCCTCATGGTCTTTTGAAAATCAATATAGATGGAGCCTCTAAGGGCAATCTTGGGATGGATGGATTTGGTGGGGTTATAAGAGATGAGCAGGGTCTCATAAAGGACATCTTTTATAGTCATTTGGAGACTTCCACTAATAATATGGCGGAGCTCATGGCCTTATAGCAGTGCCTAGAAATCATGATCGAGTCAAATTTATACAACGCCATCATTGAAGCAGACTCTGAATTGGTCATCAATGCGGCCAAGAAGATATGTAATGGAATGGAACCAGGAAAAGTTTCGAAACATTGGAGGCTATTGTAGGTCTTTCATCGTATTTCCTCCCACTTGCAAACCCTGAGAACTGTTAGTTTCGCTCATGTGCGAAGAAAGGCCAATATGCTAGCTGATCATCTGGTGAATGAAGGAGTGCTTCACAAGGAAATTTACACCAGGTATACTTGCAATTCAACACCCTCAGGGAAATTGCGTGATAATTATCAAAGACAGGCAGCTAAAGACATGGAGCACTTCCAAACCATGAGAAATGAGCAGAAGGAAAACCAGTGGAAGTAGGAGAGAGTGGAAGTAGGATTCAATCCTAACCATTGATCCCACAAAGAATGCTTAAGACAGAGCAAGCTATAGGGGAGGAGAACATGGTAAATAGTAGGCTAGTAGAAAGGTCACCGACCATAGATTTTGGTGGCCTTCATTATTGAATGGCTATCAGGTTGAAAAATGACCAAAGGTTAAGTCTACAAGCTGAACCTGAAGATTTATAGATTAGCGGTTTATAATCTTTATCAGCTCCATAAAGAGGGAAAATGTCGCGCTAGTTTATGATCTGATATCTCTGATGAATGTGAGATCAACAGGGGCTTGATCGTATGGATATCAGGTTTTAAAAGTGATCAAAGGTTAAGACTTAGACCAGACTCGAATTTTCAGCGAGAGAGGAAGGAACGACAGAAACCGGAAGTGAAGAGAATGATGCACAATAATCGTTTGATCATGGTGAATCAATAGACGTATTTGGTGGAAAAGTTTAGTAGGAGTAGGAGCAGGTGAAATTTCTTGCGCCGGGCTGAAGTGCCGCAGTAATTTCTGACTGTCAATCCTTTTTCCACACGCTAACATCATATTCCATTACGGGGGTTCAGCCACTCATAACCCGCACGCCAGTTTGATTAGTGTTAGACCGATGGATCTAAGTGCCCCGTCATTGAATGGATATCAGGTTTTAAGATGGGGGGTAGTTAAGCTGAAGAGCGGACCCGATTTTTTATAGATCACGGGTTCTATTTCTTTTTCAGGTCTAGAAAGTGGTTAATGGGCGTGAAATTACTTGAAGCGATGTTGCGTCAACCGTCGGATCAAAAATGAGATCGACGACGGAGATTCAATTGCATTATATCTTTAGGTAAAAGTGTATGGCCAACAATAAATATAGTTTTGCGATATAGCGATGTGCCAAGGTTTGCGAGGATGTGATGGACTGTGGACCGTCTGATCAATAGCTTGATCGAATGGCGGAGGTTTACTCCTGCATTTCGCAGTTTCAAGGGTTGGAGGCGTGCAGTCACTGCAATGTACGATAAGACGAAATGTGCGATAATCTAAGATGTGCGATAGGCCGCGATGTCTCGAGGTTTGTGAGGTTGTGATGGATTCTCACATTTCGCAGTTGTAGGTGTTGGTGACTTACAGTCAATGCGAGGTGCGATAAGCCGATATTAGAAGGAAGAGTATTCTTTTTCTGTTTTATGTGTGGTGTTTGGGGTATTGTTGACCCTGTTGCTTGTTTTTATCAACGGGTCTGTCTTTTGCTAGTCTTTACACTTGTAAAGATGTTGTACCATATGTAATCTTATTTTTGAGGTTAATTGAAGGCACCACTCTTACTTTACCAAAAAAAATAAATTAGTTTAGTACTTACATCACTGTTTCACCCCATACTAATATTTTGGTGGAATAAGAAAGAAGTTGGAATTAGGTGGGTCGCTTGTCCCACAAAAAAGCGGTCTTCATACATCAATTTGGTGTTTGGCTGAGTCACGACCTTAAAATTGGATTATTATTATTATTATTAGTAGTAGTAGCAACATAAGCTTAATGGTTACATCAATATTTCACCACATACTATGATCTAGGTGGATATTGGTGGCCACCGTCCTATTCACTTGGACCCCCAACACTGTCTCTTTCAGATTTTCAATTTCCTTAATTGTAGCACAATTTACTATTTTTGGAAATTTTTCACGTCTTGAACTTGCAGAGTCGTTTTGAGGCCCTAAACAACGTTTTTTGGGGAAAATGGAGAGACTAGAAAAGTCCCAAACAAATTTGTTGTTTTGATTTTGGCCTACTCTTCGAAATCTTTGAAACGAGGAATTATGATAGCCAAATAGAGATCGTATGCAAAATTTACAACTCCGGGAAATTGATGTACCAATTTACCCAAAAGTGGCCCACAGTTTTGGTGCTTCATCTCCTAGGGTTAGGTTTCTGGATGTTTAGAGTTTTCAATTAGTTCTCAATAATAAATAGGCCTTGGAGCCTCATTGTAACATAGTTTAGAGGCATGTAGCCACCACATCTCTTCTCATAGATAAGCTACCATCGCCCAAGCTAATTTATTTCCATTATGTTTGTAAGCATATTTCAGTATTATGATATTAATGTAATGAAGTGTTATTTTTGCTGCATTTATGTATTTATGGTTATATCTCTAATTTGTTGCATTCCCATTTAAGTTCAGATCATACTAATATTTTGGTGTAATGAGAAAGAAAATGAAACTTCTTAGTGTTCTATTATGTAGTGACTTAATATAGTCCATAGACGAGTTTTGGTCTGTGGAGGGATAGCCACCCAATCTTTGAATCTCTTCCAAGTTATGTATATGACAACAACCCCAAATATAATTACCATTCTTATCCCAAAAGTTATTAATGACATTATCTTCAATCACACTATTTAACAATTGTATTTTAATTTTTCTTTTCCCACTAATCCTTCCCATTGATCTTTGTCTTATTTCATGCTTGCAAAGTATGTGATTATTCCATTGGAATGAGGATATAATGAAAGATGAAAAATATGTTTATGCTCGAATTGGTAAGCATAACTTATCATAAGAAAATTCACAATCCCGAACACTAATGATTTAAAGAGGTTTGGATAATATCTCCAAATATTATTTTTGCTCAATTCCAACTACACCAAAGTAAATATGTTATGAAGATATGAAGAAATTTACCCTTTTAATTAATTTCAAAATAAATTCAATAATCTCAAACTACTTAAATAACAAGTGTTTGATTTATAAAATTATTGTTAAAGGAATCTAATATAATATTAATAAGAAACATATACCAAGAATTATAGTGTCTTCATTTTATCTCAATTTCTATTCCAATATATTAATAAATATTTTATTAATATTTAAATATAAAAAACATTGAAGACCTTATTACATATAAAAATTAAAAATCAAATCAAAAACAAAAACCAAAACAATCAAATTGGTGTTTTGTTTATTGCTACAATTTCACTTTTATGTTTTATATTATATATATTCTCATATGCAGAATAATTTATTATCCAAATCACATAGTGTTCGTCAAAAAATATATATACATAATTGGAAAATAAAATTGATAATAATTAGTATGTAAAAATCATCAATATATTAAAAAAATTATTAAAATTATAATTAAAATGATTATCTATAAATTTATATTTGATAGGACATATCATTTGATATATATATATATTTAATATTATATAAGATATAACAATATTTCCGTACATACAAGATGGGACTATATATATATATATATTTTAATTAAATAATTATATACTAGATTGCAACACATATAATATTTATTTTATGTCTATGCCACTCTTTCATTATATACTAATTTTTTGGTTTATTGAAATACAAAATGGAACTTCATCTTCCTATAGTATTATGTAGGGAATTGATACACTCCATAAAATTGTTTTGGTGTATTGGTAGGAACTACTCATTCTCTAGCTTTCTTCTATGTTTTGAAGACAACAACGACTCCCCCAAATCCAATTACCACTCCTATCCCCAATGATATGAATGACATTTTTTCATTCACATGGTTGAAGAAGCGTATTTCAACTTTGATTTTCTCACCAATGTCTCCAATTTATCTTGTCTTATTGCATGATTGTAAAGGATATCCACACAAGCACTTATTCTTTTCAAATTAAGATACACTGAAGGTGGAAAACTGTCTTCCCATTGGAATCTATCCGCAGAGGTTATTGGATGAAAAATTCACAACCCACAATGCTGATGATTTAGAAAGAGTTTGTGGAATCTCTCCTGACAAATTATTTTTGGCCAAATCCAACTGCTCCAAAGTAGATATCGTACCAAGAGAGGCAAGAATTTTCCCTTCTAATTGGTTCCCAGATAAATTCAATAACCCGAGACTACTCAAACTTCCTATACTTGCATGTATTTCATAAATAAAATTATTATGAGACAAATCAAATATAGATTTAGTAGACAATACATATGAGAGATTATACTCTCTTCCCTTTATGTCCATTTATATTTCATTATATAATGTATAATTCTCCATTTAATAAAATCTCCATTGAGATACATTTATTGAAAATGCTTGAAGCTTCTCAAGATCCAATGGTATCTTTCCACCAAATTCATTATCATATAAATCCAATATATGCAGTTTTGTGAGATTTACTATCCTCTTAATATTACCATAAGATTTATTATGCCCACATTTAAAACCTGTAACTCTTTGAAATATATAATACATTTTAAAAATTCCCCTCTAAAATTGTTTTTCCTTGCATCCAACATTTCAAGTTTGTTGCAATGGACCAAAGACGAAAGAAGAGACCCAAAAAAATTATTAGAAAAAACAAATAAGATTATCAAAGAAACCCGAAGTTGCATGTTGATATGTCCACTAAGTGAGTTCTCTGACACATCAATCTCTTTTAATACCCTATATTTAATTAAGGTCAACATTGGTCCATCCAAATTGTTTTGTGATAGATCCATGGTTTGAAAAGTTGTAACATTGTCAAAGAAACGCCCAGGGATACTCCCAGAGAATTGGTTATTGTTCAAAGTGATTAAAGATATCTTAATACAATTTCTTAGAAATAGGGATATTTGACCACCCATGGTGTTGCAATCTAAATCTAGAAATCCCAATTAAAGTAAGCCAGCATAAATTCATCTTAAACATAGATCTAACATGAGTGGAGAGGGATCCAATTTATTCACTTGAAAACTTTTTTTTTATGAGCCAACTTTTAAAAAAAAAACTCTATAGTTATTTAAATTTTTTTATGTTTAGATTTTTATAGATTTCTATTTTGGTCAACTTGAGAAAAATTTCAACTTTGATGATGGACACCCTTACACAGTGTATTGGATTGTAGAATGAGCCTCTCGACTCAATAAGCCTAATCTCTCAACTCAATGACTAAACTATGTTGATAGTCTACTTGTGAAGTTGTTCCAATCAAGTAGGATATCTGATAGTTTAGTACAATTTCCAAGTGTTGGATTGGTGTGACCACCTAGTAGGTTACTTGGAAAGCAGAGATGTTCAACTCAACTAGACGAAAAAACTTTGTTGGTATGGTACCTGCGAAGTAGTTGAAGTTAAGGTATAGGAAGGATATTATAGTACAATTGGAAAGTTTCGAAGGGATGTGACCGCCCAGTGAATTTCCATGCAAGTTTAAGAATTCTAACTCGACTAGACTACCAAACTCCGTTAGTATGGTACCTGTGAAGTAGTTACCTACAAGGGAGAGGATCGATAGCTTGGTACAATTTCCGAGAGTTGGAGGGATGCTACTGCCTAATGAGTTTCCTTCCAGGTTGAGCTATTCCAACTTTACTAAATGACCAATATTTGTTGATATGGTACCTGTGAAATTGTTACCTCCAATGGCTATCTTTTGATGGCTTGTGCAATTAAATAGTGATTCTGGAAGAGATCCCATGAGCATATCTATATACCATGAGAACCCATAAATGTTGAGGTCAAGTATTCATAGTGCTTTAAGCTGCCCAATTTTTGGTGGAATTTTGCCTTTCGAAGAATTATGAGAAAGATTTAAAGCATGCAAAAAGGAGAGGTTTCCAATAGATGGTGAAATGGTACCTGTGAGATTTAATCTAGTAAGGATGATGGAAACCACCCTTGGAGTGTGGGAGTGTTGTGTGCAGGTAATACCATACCATGAGCATGCCTCCTTGGAGTTATGAGTTATCCAATTGGAGAGCCTTCCATATGGATATTTGATATACTTCTTAAAATACAAGAGAAGCTACAGGTCCATCCACAGTTGGAATTGATGACTTCCCTTCAACAGATTATGTCCATTCAACACAGAATCTTTAGAATCTGAACTTGATCCATAACCCATGTGATGATACATATGGTCATCATAAAAACTATATTTCGCATGAGTATGGTTATGACTGATACTTATTGTAGTTACAGAAGATACCGTGTAGAAGAAAAAGAACATCAAAATAAGAACAATCTTAATATGATCCATTTCTGTTTCCCAGTGAAAGTAGAGCACCCTTCATGTTGAAAAGGAAGAACATCTTAAACACAAATTCACACACAAAACACATGAGATGTAGCTCTTCTATTGATCATACAAACTTGATCCTTACAATGAAACCAGTGAAGGGTATTTAAACCTTTTCGACTATCAACTCACCTAAAATATTTTGACATGCAACCACACACTAAACTCGTATATCACTTAACTTGACTTGACTCAACGCTCAATTAACTAACTCTCTAATTTCAGCCAACTCCTCATACAGGAGTAATTACAATTTCTAACACTGTCTCTTAATTATGACCTTATGACTCAACATTACTCAACATGACTCAATTATGCCTGCTAGGTGTACAATAGAAATTGACTCAATTATCACCGAAACATGCCTGATGGTATATATCTCAGCTAGGCTTACAATGACTCAAGACTTTCACAATTTTGCATTTTCTTTTTCTCTTCTTCCAAATTTTAAACCCTTTGATGGGATAAGTTCCTCTATCATAGGGATGCATGAACCATCTGGAGGCGCTCAATACACGTCAAACACTCTTCT
>APFE031155211.1:0-10312 GCA_000404065.3 Pinus taeda | reverse complement strand
TTTGTATAAATAGGAGGTCTCTCTCCTTCATTAGTTAGTCTCTTTTTAGTCTCTCTTTAGTCTTTCCTTTAGTCTTTTTTTTTTAGTCTCTTTTTAGTCTCATGGCTTTTGAAAGCTTTTGTACTTTGCACTTTTGAAGAAATTGAATAGAGCTTTGATGTTCTCAATATGGAAGGAGATGTGAAGTAGATGTCATGGAGCACATTAGGATGTAAGTAGATTAGATTTCATTTTGTAAATATTGCTTTGTAGAATGTAAGGTAGATTAGATTTTCATTCATGCAATTTTAAGTATGCTTTGATTTTATAGGTAGAAGGGGGCCCCTGCCTTGTACAGTTTGAATTATTGAATTTTATTTTCTCCCGGGATTGTGTGTTGTATTTGCTTTAATATCTAATGGTAGTTGCAGTTGTCTTATTCATAGTGCTGCCCTTTTTACTTTGTTTTATAGCTGATTTTTAGTCTTATTTCTCAAAGTTCTGCTAACACATGAATGATCTTTTATCATAAATTGTTATCTTTTAAGGATCAGAATACCACTAACTTGCAGTTGGCTTTGAGTGCTTTTTAGACTATTCTTTCACTACTTTCTAATCATACTTTGCATAGTACATATGGCAGAAGTAGAGAGTTAGAAAGAGCAAAACGTTATCACTAGTCTTTAAAGTAGATTTTTCTCATTTTTAATCACTTTTCTAATTCAACTTGAGCTACTTCCTAATCATGCTTTACACAACACATGTGTTTGAAGCAGGGAGTTAAGGAGAGATAACCATTATCTTTGGTTTTAAAAGTGATTTTCTTATTTTCTTTTATTTGCAGCAATATGAATAGAGACTAATGCCATTAGAATGTGGTCATTTACTTTCAAGTCATTTCAAGTTCTTTGCTTTCAGTTTCATTTCAAGTTATTTCTTTCGAGCTCTTTCCTTGCAAGTTTAAAGTTTGATTACTTTCTAGACTTATTTCTAACTACTTCTTAATCGTGTTTAACATAGTACTATATGTTGAAGCAGGGAGTTAGGAAGAGTTGAACATTATAACTGGTCTTTAAAGCGATTTTTCTTACTTGTCACCTTAGAGCTTGATTACTTTTTGGACTTATTCTTAATCGTGCTTAACATAGTACTATATGTTGAAAGCAGAAGGTTAGGAAGAGTTGAACATTATAACCTTATAAAACAACGAAGTAAGAAAGAGGTTAACTAAGCACATATAGTGCACCACACTTCATCAGTTTACGAACCTCGGGTTGACAATTAATACTAGCAATTTAGATAACACTAAATTGACTAAACATAAGGTTCTTTCTACTAAGGAAATGAAGCAAGTTGATCTTGATGAGACCAAGAGGATGAGTTGATATCTATATACGGCATACTTATTCATAGGTTGATGATATTTACTTTTTCATATCTTCAGAACTGATGATGGACATATACAAGTTGCAGGTCTGGATGTTGTTGACAGATGCTTATGGTGCAGATCATACATGCTGTATAATAGTCGTTGATGACTATCATGGTCTTGACTAGATATTTGGTCTCTGTTATAAATGTCATGTATATCATTCGATGTAAATGTAATATAAAGACCCATGATGTAATAATTTGTCTCTATCTTTTGATGAGTCCTTTTTGGTCATATGATGTAATTTGTACCCCCACTATGCATAGGAAGGATGATGTAATAATTGCTATATTTCAGTCATGTATAAATTGATATATCCCCACTTGGTTGGGAGGATGAGTCAAATTTGGTATATCCCCACTTGGTTGGGAGATTGATATATGTATGAGTCATTGGTGATAGGAAGGTCAAAGTCACTTAGTTGAGTTATAGAGTCATGTTATTCTTTTGGAAAATATTTGTGGACTCTGCATGTGCTCAAAGGGAGCATGGATGATATAGTGCATCTCAGCATAAACAAAGGGGGAGTTCATTAGAGAATTCAACATGTGCCTAGGGGGAGTATGATCAATGTTTATATTAAGCTATTCAGATATGAAAGTCTTCATTTTGGTCTGCCCTTTTCCCTTAATGTCATAGGGGGAGAGTATTTGGTGTTGCTTGTTTTCTCTAACAGTTTCTACAGCTTGCGGTAATCAACACCAACATGGTTGCCATCAAGTCCAAAGGGGGATATTGTTGGCATTATGATGCATGTTTTGTACTTGATGGCAGCCCACTTATAGCAGAACAACTCACTTGTATATGGTAACTAGATGAATCTATGTATCTAGATGAATCTATAGGAAAGATATCAGATGTGACATAGTGCATGACAGTTGTGTTTACAGATATGACAAAATGCAGGGTAGTTTAAAGGAATCAATTTAGAAGAGATGTGCAAAGGAAAATCACATTATAACAGGTCTATTAAGAGGGAACAAAGTAATGATACAAAATAATAGGATGAAGGAACAAAGGACTACAGATCAAAATCAAGAAGTTGAATAAAAAGGACATTTTCAGGTATGTTAAGTTGTATAAGCGGGTTCACTGTATAAAAATAGCATATACATGCAGATTAACAGAACAAAAAGAGTGTATACGTATACATGCACTTTCACAGGAGGAAAGGCATGTACATGTTGGAAAACCAAGGTTTTGGTCCAAGGTATTTAGTCCAAGGTATTTTGGTCCAAGGTATTGATCCAAGGTATTTGGTTCGAGGTATTGACCCTAGGTATTTCGTCTAAGGTATTGGTCCTAAGTGGTTTTGATCCAAGGTATTGAGAAAGGCCTAAAACTATATAAGGAGGAGAATATCATTAGGCCAAGGTGTTCAAGGATTGAATATCTTCTGAAGTGTTAGATCATATATGCAGGTTATGAGCTTCTAATGTGTTGCTTGATCTGATCTAAGGATGCACCCATGTGGTTGATGATGGCTGATGGATCGGGATCATAAAGCCTTAAATGTATTATCATTATGTGATTTGATCATGGATAGTCTAGATTTGAATACTAACGCATGTTTTATTTTGTAAAGGATATGATCTGGGTATGACTGAAGTCTGGAATGTCTATGAAGTTTTAAGTTATAATTTGCAGATATGTACATTGTTTCACTTTGGGAAAAGCGCGTATACACATTGGTTTGACACATTGAAGTAGCTTATACCTTATGAATTATGACGTGTGAAGTTACAGTTGGTTCTGGTTGTTGATGCAGAGTTCTAGGTTTTGCTTTATGTTCTGGTGACTTAATTTTGGTGACAGTGTTCAGATTGATTGATTGTGATTTGCTTCAGTGATGATGGATGAGATCTAATGATGGATCAAGATCATAACGACCAATTATTGTGTGATCTGATGGGCTAGATCTGATTGCTAACACATGTTTTATCCTTTATATTTGATGATCTGGGTATGTCTGAGGTCGGGAAGTGTAGCGAAGTTATAAGTAAGTGTTTACAGATCTATACATTGGTTCGCTTTGGTGAAGTTACGTATACACACTGGTTCAACTGTTCCAAGTTGCGGATACACTATGATGCATGTTTTTGAAGTTTCACCTGGTTCTGAATGATGATGCAGTATTCTGGGTTCAGATCTATGTAATAGTTACAGTGATCTATCTATTCCATTGGATTTGTTGAACTTGATTAAGTATGAATGAATGGTTGATTCAGTTGTGTCAGAGGCTCAGAGGTTGTCAGTGATTGATTGAGTTTGGTTGATTCGGAGAGTGATGATTGAGTTTTAGTAATTGGTTGATGCAGATGTAGTTCATGGTTGTATTGCAACGATGATTGATTCTAAGCTTCAATGTTGTTGTTGGGTCCAGTATGAAAATTGGATGAAACAAGGCATTCATGTGTATTGTTGTGTATCAGGAGCATCCAGTCTCAAAATTTATGAAACGCGGTCCCTGGAGGAAGAAATAAGGTCTTAGCCCTTTGTAGGTTAGTGCCTACGTACTAGTAAACGTATCAGCTAGTACAAGAGCTAAGGGGTTGTAGCTCCCTTCCAATAGAAGACGAAGAACGAGAGAAGGTTGTAACCTTCTGCAGGTAGAACCCTATGTACTGGTATGAGTCTGCACTAGTACAATGTTGTAAACAAATTTTCTTATTACTAAAAGAAGACAGAGACAACAGTAGCAGGTGGTTTTCACCCACATTGGGTTTCCACCTTAAATCTTGATGTTCATGTGTGTTTCTTATGTGTGATGGTTCATTCTGTTATTAACTGCACATGGTTACTATTTAATGTTTAATAAAGTATTGATGCACAAATTAAAGATCAACATGTGATGAATTAATTGAATCATAAATTCACTAGATATATGCTGGTTGCCTTAAGAACAATTGCGTGCACATGCGAGTTCCTTCCACTGAAGTAGCGTATATAAATTTGATTATCGAAATGAAAAACATATTTATTTTCAAATACTGATTCACCCCCCCTCTCGATATTATTTCCAACAATGTTGACCCACGTGTACACACTTTTATCATAGGGAAAATTAGCGTATAGGGAATAAAACATTGTTTTTTAGATTTTGGACCAATTCTGGAAGGAAGGGTTTCCCTAGGCCATAATTAAAGCATCAAACCTACCAAGAGTGGTAAATGGTGCTATAACAATACCTTTTGCTTGTCTAAAAAATTTTCAGCCCATTATTTCTTTCAGCATATAAGATAATGGATAAAATTGTCTCCATAATGCAGCTATGAAATCATTCCAAGAAGAAATTATATTACATATTTTCTTTAAATCCTCTTGGGTTTTGGCCTCCCACCATATGAGAGTTACACTTTCCAAATGAAGAGACACAAGTTGGATCTTAGTGGAATAATCATCAATTTGTTGAATCCTACAATAGACTTCAAGTTGACGAACCTAATTATCTAATTTATGAGAATTTAATTCCCCATTGTACATAAGCAATTGAAATTTGACATCAAGCTTTAAAAAAGGTGTTTTAACATGTCCTTTTGGAGTTATTGGAGGGGTCTGTGAAGGAGTTGAACTAGAAGAAGATGGCGGTGAAGATGGAGGTGAAGGAAAAGGTGGAGGTAGAGGTGGTGG
Source organism: Pinus taeda (assembly GCA_000404065.3). Classification (NCBI taxonomy): domain Eukaryota; kingdom Viridiplantae; phylum Streptophyta; class Pinopsida; order Pinales; family Pinaceae; genus Pinus; species Pinus taeda. The sequence goes on along the minus strand of APFE031155211.1, from coordinate 5,271 downwards.
TTTGTCACCATTTCCTCAATTACCTTTTGGAGGATTTGAGTTCTCCCCTTACAACCTTATGTTTCTCTCTTCAAATATAACTTTCACAATTTCAAAGAAAGCTTTTCTAAAAGTTCTCGCATCCTCATACATTGTTGGCTTATTGGGGCCTGATCCAGGTTTGGAGTTGATTTTGCCAAACAAATCCCGATACTACTGACCCTTTCGGCAATAGTCCGCAGAGCATGGACTGAGGTCTCACCCGAAGTAGTATGGGGGGGTGCTAGAACTAGGTTTTTGCACCCTGGAGATGTTTGATGAGTTCAAGTGGTCTGCAGTTTGACCCTACATGCAGGTTGCTTCACACACTTTCTCGTACCTCGCAACCTGGTATACTACCTACGCATAGCCCTACTCAAGGGTTGATTGTTGTGCTTTTTCATTATTACCCAAGACTTTTTTGGTATTCCAATGTTAGTCATTATCTTAGCTTTAAGTTATATTTAACAACATAAATCATTCATACAGGGGTGCGTAGTAAATAAACAGTACATTTACAAATTAAACATGTATTGACCCAAGAACACATACACAGAATTATGATAAAACTTCTCTTTATTAATTCCTTCCTCGATTACAGACTTGACTCCGCCCTGCGCAATCAGCTGCAAGGGTCTGCGCACTCAGCTATGGACTACTAGGCCTCTGCGCACTCAACTGCAGAGCCTTCTCCTACTCTACGACCCAAAGACACACTTCGCACTATGACTCAATCAATTAGACTTTTCATGCTCTTCTTCTATTATCTATCTCCTTTCTACACTTAAAGCCTCGCTCTATTTATACAATCCCATGGTCCGCGGACCATGGGTAGGTCTATCTAGCTGACATTACATTACAAAACTAGGGTAGACAACCCTATGACTATGTTATACTTTCGCACCCTGCACCCGCAATTCACAGAGCTTTACAACAAAATTTGGTCAAAACTTGGGCTTTAAGCCCCAAAACATGCCTTGTGGGGGATTCCTTGCCCAACAGACCCCCAACACAAACATCATGACTCACCCCGAGTCACTTTGTCGGTGCGGCGATATTTTCACGAAGTCCCTCCAACTGTTCTCGAACTGTGTTGAGGTCAGCAACGCAGTGAGCTGTTGCTTTTTGGATCTGTTGCATCTGTTGTTCCAAGACCTTTGTGTCTCAGGTGCTTCTTTGCAGCAATGTATGCATTCCCTGTATGTGCGCGAGCTTTCCTTCAATGTCTGCCATGATAGTGAAGGCCTCATCGATCCAAGGCTAGACGCGCACTTTTAGAACTGCCTGCTTATGTCTTGCCATGTCCACCTGCTCTTTTAGTGCCTTAGCCTGCTGCATCCTCACAAGTCGCTGGGTGAGGACCACTATCTGTGCAGTTCCTCGAACACTGTCATACCAATGTTGGAGTTCGTGCCCCTTTATCTCTAAGTGTTGGATGGTGCAATCCTCCTGTAGAGTGGTGAGGACCTCAAGTGATTCTTCCAACATGCTGGTGCAGTCTCGTACTGTACCTCTGATTTCCTCCAATCTCACTGTGATAGTGCTAACGCACTGTTCTCTAACTTCTGGGGGAGTGGATGGCTACACCTTTAACCGCAGCTCGATGATCTCAAGATTCAGCTCCAGCTGAACCTTTGTCATTTCTTCCCTGACCTCATGGACTCCTGCTGCTAACTTGTGGATCCGCACTTCCTTTGATAGATCTGCTAGGATGGACAGCTTCAGGACGCTTCGGTAAGCATCACCTATCACTTGCACCAGTTGTTGATTTTGCGACACCAATTCGTCACGCTGCAAGATGAGTTGTTCCATATTTATATTTTGCTCGTTGAGGACTTGGAGCACGTAGCTCTCCCTTGTGCACAACCCTGTCGTTATCCCATTCAGCAACAAATATAGTGTCTCGCGTGGGAGGGTAGCTAGATTAACGCCGATACCTTTCATCATGCGCCCCGAAAACTTGTCGGCCTTATTTGATGTTCCTAGTGCCCCTTCTGGCAACACTATTTTGTTTGTCGTCCGCGAGCACAACGTCTGCTCTACTACCAAGGACCCTATTGCAAGGTTGGTTGAAAGGGTACCAACTTGAGGGGGGCACAATGAAAGGTCTCGGCAATGGAACCATTTGATGGCTTATTGGGGCCTGACCCAGGCTCGAAGTTGATTTAGCCAAACAAATCCCAGTACTATTGGCCCTTTTGGCAACAATCCACGGAGCGCGGACTGAGGTCTCACCCGAAGTAGTATGGGAGGGTGCTAGAACCAAGTTTCTACACCCTGGAGGTGTCTGATGAGTTCAAGTGGTCCATGGTTTAACCCTGTGCGCAAGTTGCTTCGCGCACTTTCCCACACCTACTGCTTACATGCAACCCTACTCAAAGGCTGATCACTGTGCGTTTGCTTTATTACCCAAGACTTTTCTGGTATTCCAATGTTAGTGATTATCTTAGCTTGAAGTTATACTTAACAGCATAAATCATTCATATAGGTTTGCGCAGTAAATAAACAATACATTTTCAAATTAAACATGTATTGACCCAAGAACACATACACAGAATTATGATAAAACTACTCTTTATTTATTCCTTCCTCGGTTACAGACTCGACTCCGCCCTGCGCACTCAGCTGCGGACTACTAGGCTTTTGCACACTTAACTGCAAAGCCTTCTCCTACACTATGACCCAAAGACACACTTCACACTGTGACTCAATCACTTAGACCTTTCATGCTCCTCTTTTATTATCTATCTCTTTCTACACTTAGAGCCTCGCTCTATTTATACAATCCCATGGTCCGCGGACCATGGGTAGGTCTATCTAGCTGACATTACATTACAAAACTAGGGACAACCCTATGACTCTATTATACTTTCATGCCCCCTGCGCTCGCAATTCATGGAGCTTTACAACGAAATTTGGTCAAAACTTGGGCTTTGAGCCCCAAAACATGCCTTGGGGGGGATTCCCTACCCAACATACATCCCCTCATGACATTCTTCATGTGCCATGACTGGTGAAGCCTGAGGTATGTGTGGCTTCCTTGAAACCACTTGAGGATTTGGCTCTGCAAGCAAACCTTATCTTGTTTTCAGCTTCAACCTTGTATGCATAAAAAAAACACTTGCAAAGAAAATCAAACCTTCAAAATAACCTTGAGCTTTGATACCAAACTTATATGTATTACAAACTTTAAGGCTTATGAAAAATTTGCAAGTAAATTTTTATGTCTTTTAGGCAATGAACCAATTTGAAAAAGTACATAAATTTATGGTTTTAAAACTCAACTTGCAGTATAAAAATAGAGATAGATATACCATAAATAGCAAGAAAAGACAACAAAATGAGAAAGGAGTTCACTACTCTTGGGCTACATCTCCCAGACCAACTTCTAATGTTGGGCCTCTTTCATTAAGTGCTCAAATATGTGATTTCATGGATTTACAATGCTTAGAATGTAAAAACAATGTCTCCAATGGCTTTAGAAGACCCAAAAAACCCAAGATGGGCTGTTATTAGGCTCAATTTGACCAAAAAATGAGAAAGTTATGCTGTAGAGAAGTTTTGCTACTAACTACTCTACAAACTAGCTCCTCCCTCTAACCATTCTACAAATTACGTAGTTTTGGTGACTGTTGAGTGCCAAATTCTCCTAGCCCTACCGGGATTCGCACCATATTAGGTGCAATTTGTCATTTGTTTTAATTTCCCAATAACCTTATGGGTGGAAAAATCTTGGCACATGGGCCATGATTGGGGACTAGGGCTAACTGCTTACCCTTGCTGGTTTGGCTTGCCAACCATTGGACCACGATTCCACTGACTCCATAAAATCCCAGTATTCCCGCACTCATCACCTAGCTCCTTTTCATTTAGACCTTGGTTTGGTGGCTTATCGTATGCCCTCGGCTAGGGCTTAACTTAGCCCCTTCCAACTGTAGTACCTGAATCCTCTGCTTTGGTCTTGTGATGATTTGTGGGACTTGGAGCTAACGCTTTGACCCATCTCTCAACCTGTCAGTGCTAACACCTCAACACTATGGTTATGTGGTATAAGGTATGACCTTGGGCTGGGGCTAAGCCACGAGCCCTTGGTTGCCCCTCCATGTTTCTATGGGGCATGTAGTGACTTGGGGCTAGGGGCTTACCCTCGACCTCATCCCCTAAACATAGGGGTTTTTCCATATGTATTCTAAGCACCACCAACAACATAATGTTAGAGCGTTGCATTTTTTTCCATGCTGTCAATGATTCGATCCCTATTGAGGCTTGTCTGACCTTGAAATTTTTTAACACGCCACATGGATGCCACGTGGCAACCCATGATTGGGCCATGCGGCTCCCATCCATTGGACCACTTCCAAAAACTACCAGCTAAACAAAATTCGACCATGTGCCAAAATTAGAAGATGCCACTTGTCAGCTTGTGATTGGCCTAAGGGTACCCAGTCAGCCTCCTGCAAAGAAAATCAAACCTTCAAAATAACCTTGAGCTCTGATACCAAACTGATATGTATTACAAACTTCAAGGTTTATGGAAAATTTGTAAGTAAATTTTTATGTCTTTTAGGCAACGGATCAATTTGAAAAGTACATAAATTTATTGTTTTAAAACTCAATTTGCAACATAAAAATCAAGACAAATATACCATACATAGCAACACAAGACAACAAAATGAGAAAGGAGTTCACTACTCTTGGGCTACATCTCCTAGTCCAACTTCTATTGTTGGGCCTCTTTCATTAAGTGCTCAAATATGTGATTTCATGGATTTACAATACTTAGAATGTAAAAATAATGTCTCCAATTGCTTTAGAAGACCCGAAAACCCTAATATGGGATCTTTAGGCTCAATTTGGCAAAAATTTGAGAAAGTTATGCTATAGAGAAGTTTTGCTACTTGATGAGCCCCAATTTTGGTACAATTTGGGCTCATTTTGGCCTATTTTACTTGCTCAAACCATTCATTTTTATTTGCTTATGCATGCATTTCTTAGTTTATTCATGTTGTTTGTAGGAAGAAGGTTAGACACTTTATCTACGTGACTAATGCATTATGATTCCAGGTTTCGGCATTAAAAAGGGAGCAAGAGACAACGAAAAAGGGGATAAGGAGACAATGAGGTGGCACTGCTGATTTTATGGAGAGATGTCCACGGTCTTGGGACATTCCTTGTGATTCCCACCAAGAACTCCGAGCTCCAGTCCATCTCCCCTCCAAGCTTAAGAAGCAGCCAGCTGTCCTACAGGAACAG
>APFE031155204.1:161543-201047 GCA_000404065.3 Pinus taeda | reverse complement strand
TCTACGGGGTTCGGGGCAGCGGTCCGAGAATTTTTTTTTTGGACCCTATATTAGGTTGGGCGAACCTACTATGGTTTTCGGTCCATGGTTTTGGACGCGATGGTTTTCGGTCCATGGTATTGGATGCTTCGGCATGTATAAATATGTATTGTAACATTGAAAGGAATATAATGAAAAATCAAGCTGGTAGTCTCGGTTTTTGAGATCCAGTGGGAAATCTCTGTGTATATGTTTATGTGTTATGCTCTCGCATTTTTATTTTTCCTGTGATTTAGAATTTGTATGCAGGTAGTTTCTGTATGGGGTTAAACCCTACAATTCAGATACAACCTATTCATGATATGTTGGTACCTCATCCTCTGCAAGTGATTTATCGATGTCTTGAGCAGCTCATAGCTCCATTTCCAGAACCACAACAATTACTTTCCCGTCCAGTGAAAAATAGGATGAGGCAATAACATCTACATTACATTGCGGTGCATTTAAACTCAAATTTTCACTCGTTACTCAATATTATCATCTGGATCTACCATAATACACCACACCAAACAGAAATCCACCGACAAAAAAAATTAACAACCAGAAACACAATATGCTATAAACAATTTACCTTGCTGGAAGGCACAACGAAGTCCCAAGCCCCTCCAAATCACATCTATTCCATTCCTTCCTGGACCACTACCCACACAACAGTCAACGAACGCACACAACGAGCCATCATGGGCCATCATAATCCGCAGGCAAACCGGGGGTGAAATTAGTGAATATATTTGAAAATTAAATAAAACACTGCACACAACGATCCACAAACCCAACACGATGAGACATAGAGATCTAGGGCACAATTGGAGTGATTAGAAAATTAATTTGGAGAAAACAAAAACACTCACCAGGGCTTGAACCAGGACTCACGCAAAACTTTAGTGAAATTAGAGAATTAATTTGGGGGAAAAAAAAACACTCAGCAGGACTTGAACCAGGACTCACGCAATAGAAACGGAAAATTAAATTTTACATAAATGCCTAAACCACTCAGACTGCATCTTGGGACAGAAACAAAGTCTTTAAAATGGACAGTTGCTGCTCAATGCCGATGGCATCCACGTGTCAAAAGTGCTACAGGGCCAATTAGTAACCCGACCCATCGATCTTTAACCCTGATCGCCCACACAGACTAGGAATACTTACCATTATGGCCAACCCAGACGCATATATGAAGGTAACCAACACTACGCAGAGAAGCTCGATAATTAACCTGAGCGTGAGCTGCAGTAAAAGGAGATCAATTGACAGAATTATCACTTCCCATCGAGAAAACATAAGCACAGTTACTATCTAAAAAGTTGTGGGAATTACACAGCCATGCCGACCATGGTGTCTTCTATTATAAACATTGAAATGTAATTTACTTCCAGAACAACTTCGGTAAATAAATGACTTGCAGAACAACTTCTGTAAATAAATGAGGAGTTGTCCAACCAGGCGGAGGAATTGTCCGGACGGCTAAAAGTGGCTGGAATCCGGGCAAAAAAATTTCAAAAAATCTTGTAGAACCAGTCTTTGAATCATGCTTTTGATGGTGGAAATGGATTCAGCACCATCAAAATAGTATAGGACACCTAAAATTTTGAAGTTTAACAACTATAACTTGGATTTACAAAAACCTTTGCCAGATTTTCTCTAAATATAACCGGAAATTCCATAACTTTCCGGGCAACTCCTCCGTAGACTACGTTTAATTTAAGCTGTGAGGTGAAAAGCTAAAACACAATATGTACCGTATGTAAGTCGTGAGGTGAAAAGCTAAAACACAGTTGGTAGGAAATTTTATTCTTCACCATGCAAGCAACAAGCAACAAAAATATTGCAGAGTTTGATTTTTCAGTCCGTTGAAATTCAATTTGGGGTCCTTTATTCGCGTAGTATAATGAGGAGGAGGAGTTGTCCGGAAAGTTATGGAAATTATGGTTATATTTAATGAGGAGGAGTTGTCCGGAAAGTTATGGAAATTCTGGTTATATTTAGAGAAAATTCGGCAAAGTTTTTTGTAAATTCAATTTATAGTTGTTAAACTTCAAAATTTTAGGTGTCCTAGACGTTTTTGATGGCGCTGAATCCATTTCCACCATCAAAAACATGATTCAAAGACTGGCTCTACAGGATTTTTTGAAATTTTTTTGCCCGGATTCCGACCACTTTTGGCCATCCGGGCTGACTGCCTCTATAGGATTTTTTGAGATTTTTTTGCCCGAATTCCGACTACTTTTGGCCATCCAGACAATTCCTCCGTCTCGTTAAACGAGGTGTTAAATTGGGTTTCAGTGTTTTCATGCAGTGGCTTACTGCTTTTTGGCTTTTTAATCCAACGGCTGAGCATTTTCACTGAACCGCTCCCAGAGGATTATTGCTTTTTGGCTTTTTATCCAACGGGTGAGGATTTTCGCTGAACTGCTCCCACTCTCCTGGAAACATCTCACCAATGACCTCTTATCCTATGGTAGCGCGAGTCAAATCTTTATTTGAAAAGTTTTATGTTAGAGTTTGTTATGTTATAACTTATTTTCGATTGGAATATTTATGCAAATCATTAATGAATTAAATATTTATATTACCTTACTGCTTTTTGGCTTTTTAATCCAACGGCTGAGCATTTTCACTGAACCGCTCCCAGAGGATTATTGCTTTTTGGCTTTTTATCCAACGGGTGAGGATTTTCGCTGAACTGCTCCCACTCTCCTGGAAACATCTCACCAATGACCTCTTATCCTATGGTAGCGCGAGTCAAATCTTTATTTGAAAAGTTTTATGTTAGAGTTTGTTATGTTATAACTTATTTTCAATTGGAATATTTATGCAAATCATTAATGAATTAAATATTTATATTACCTCATATTATATATATTATATATTATTGTGAGTGTCAATGTGTAAGCTTTGGTGATTCATAATGTTTATAATAAGTTATTTTAGATAAATCACATTTATGTTTTGTAGATCGATATGTTTTGAATCAAAAATGTGATTTATCATCAAGATCCAAATAAAAAAACTAATCCAAAAATATAAATAAATTAGAGGACAAAAGGGAAGATTTGTATTTGGTAGTGAGAAAGTGGTTTGGAGCCTTAACTATTGATCTTTGGAAGAGCTAAAAAGCAGCCAAGAGGGCTAGTCATCAAGCCCTAGTTCAGTGATTGATAGTGGGTTGGATCATTGATAAGTAGACAGCCTCCAAAGCCCTAAGGCCTGCCATCTTTGGAGTAGCAGAGAAGGCAAGGAATGGGCAGTGTTGAAGTCCCTAAGTTTTGGTGTCTTTAAAGGAGTAAAGAGAAACTAGAGGGCAGATTGTGTTGGGCCAAAGTTTAGTGACCTAAAGGAGCAGTGATCATTGATAGTGGCAAATTGTTGAGTTGCAGAAGTGGAGTTAAAGGAATCGCCATATGTGTTCAAGGTATGCGGACTAAAAGGATTGTGGATGCTCACCAACAAAAGTAGATCAACTGTACTTTATTCAGGGTATATTGGAAATCATAGTTGTTGATACCAAGCCCTATTTATTTCCTTGTATGAAGGCTAATTGAAAGGGCCATGATCTCTGGTACGGGATCCCTAATATTGTTGTATTAAATTTTTGTTCTCAGAATAACAAAGACCAGAAAAATCCCAAAGGCTCAAATGGTGGGAAAGAGCACAAGGGGATCACTATCTGGTATTCAAAGAGGAAGAGCTTCAAGGAAAGAAAGAACTAGAAGACAAGAAGGAAGTAGATATAGTTAAAGAAATCACGTCCATAACAACATTATCTAAGCAAGAAAAATCGTTTTCCAATGTGGATCCTTCGATTGTCATTAAGGATTCCCCAGACACAGTGTTAGTGGAAAATCAACAAGCCGTCGTGGAAAATGGGTCCCCTCCATAAACCACAAAGAATATCGCTGAAAAGGAAGCTTCTTGGGCAGATCAGACAAATGAGGAAGATTTCAAGAATATTAATCGTGCACTTATCGAAAAAGAATTCACCGGAATTTGCAAAAAATGCAGAGTTGGATTTAAGTTGGGAAGAAAGGAGAAAGTTTAACTAGATCAAAATAAAATTATAGTGGTAAATGGAATGTACATGTGTCTATATTTTGTGGGTTTTTTGGAAAAAATTTAGCTAGAAAGAGACTGATGTTTTTGTGTCATGGGGAACTTGCTTGAGGGTTTGGATTGAGCCTTTGTGCTCAATCTCAAACCTACAAAGAAGATTGGAATATGTAAAGGTTATAGCCTTGTAAACCAATTTTTTTTAACAATACAAATCTCTATTTGTTTTGTTTATATATTATATATATATAATATATATATAAACACTAATATTTATTAAAATTGGAATATATTTAAATTGGAAAAATTGTTACTATGCTCACCATTTTTATATTACTTTTTATTTTGTTAATTATTTTTTTAGTTTCAATTAGTTTTGAATTTTTTTTACAGATTCTATAAAGTTTATTAAAGTTATATATATATATAATATATATATATATATATATGATATATATATATAGTTTTTCTAATTGGTTGATGACTATTTTTTATGTGGTTTTAAATTGAATTGTCCATATAAAAAATTTGTAGTCATAACAATTTAGCCTTTATTACAATACCATGGGCCAATACCATGGCTTATCAATACCTCATCCTCAAAAACCACAACTCATTTCAAAATCAAAATATTTTATAACTATTTTATTTTAATTTAATTTTATAACATATTTTAAATCTTTAGCCATGTGTGTTCAAAATGATGAACCTTGTCAGTGGTCTCCCTTCCGTGCAGGGTCAATATCTTAGAGTGCAAGATTTTGTGATTCATAATATTTATAATAAACTATTTCAGATAAATCACATTTATTTTTTTGTAGATCGACGTGTTTTGAATTAGAGAATGTAATTCATCATTAAAATATAAATGGAAAAACTAATCCAAAAATGTAAATAAATATTAAAAAGATGTAACGATTAGTTACAATGGATATAAGTTAAATAATAATATTTCAATGTTTAAAAGTTAAAAATTAAATTCAAAAAATGTCTACTATATTAAATAATTAAAATAATAATAATAAAATAAAAATAAAATAAAATTATTAATAAACATAATAATAAAAATTATATAAAAAACATATATATAAAAAAAACTATATAATAAAAATAAATATATATATATATATATATAATATATATATAATATATATATATATAAATTTAATATTCAGAAACATATAATTATTAAATGGCTATAATATATTACAACAGATTAAGATTAAAATAGAAATAAAATTATATAAAGGAAAGCAAGAAAAATGCTAAGACTAATATTACAAATTGGAAATAAAAAAAATAAGTCTAAAAATTCAATTAAAATAAAACTAAGGAATATATTTAATAAAAGAAACAAAAGGGCAGCAAGGAGGAGGACCTTTAGCTGGACAAAACAGGTATCCAACAATTGTTCATATTTCATTTATTATCTCTATTTAGTATATTGGATATTTTCTCAATTTCTATAGCCTCCCTGAATTTTTGGTGATGAAAATGATCAATTTTGGCAATGACCTAGGACTCTTCTATACAAATGCGGTATTTCGTCTTCTCAGCATGTTCAACTAAACCTAAGGAGCAAGTCCTACAATGTTTAATGTTAGTTGTATTCTCTTGAATCCTCTGTCTTATGGAGCAGCCACTTCAAAACATGATGATTTGCAAAACATAAATGTGATTTATCCAAAATAGCTTATTATAAAATAAAATTAAAAATTAAAACCTAATATGTACAATATAACGAGATTCTTAACCATGGATATTTATCCTCATTTTACCATAGATATTATTAACTTGTAAATAGGCTTTGTTATAATACCATGTGCCAGTACAATGACTTATCAATACCATTTGTCCAAAACCCATAACGCATTTCAAAATCAAAATAGTTTATAAATAATTTTATTTAAGATACATTTTACTCACATTTGGCCCATGGACACTCTTCTAATCGGCTAAGATGATCATCACCCATGGAAATTTTGCTACCATTCAAGAAAACTCTTAATGCTCGACCAAAACTCACATTTGGCCCATGGACGCTCTTCTAATTGGCTAAGGTGATCATCACCCATGGAAATTTTTCTTGTCAAGTTTATCAAAGAATGGTATGTACCTAAAATCAAACTGCATATTTCATATTATTTACTATTTTTGGAAATGTTTTTCACCAAACCTATTCGATGAGGTGTATGTGTCGGACAACCTATTTTTACCGTAAAATTATTAGAATATATATATGGATCTAGCTGAAAAATAATCACATAAATTTGCAAGAATTGAAAAAGAAAAATTAGAAAAGAGAATGAATTCGTTATATCAATATTGATTAGAAAATCAATACATAAATAAATAAAGTTAAGTTTAATTGTATGCTAGCATTAAGGCTAACTAAAGATAAATGTACTTTATGTTATGTTAATGTGCACACACACGACATGCAAGCACTAGAGTTAACTAAAGTTAAGTGCACACCACATGCAAGCACTAAAGTTAACCAAAACTAATTAAAACTAACTAAGACACATACACCAACACTTACCAACAACAAATTCACACAAGCCCACACAAGTCCATTCCATAAAATTTTTAACTAAGATAACCTATCCTGTCCAACAACAAATTGATAGGGAAAATACCTTTGGCAATGACTCATTTCCCAAGCTTGTCGTGAGTTTTCCTCGAAGGCAATAGGATTTGATGGTGTATGTTCTTCTCTTACGCTGATTCTACACCCTAAAGTGACCTCCACTGACATAGCCACCTTAAACGGCCCAACTCTAGCCACCTTGCATTTGGGTAGAATCCTATGTGCAGTCATGGAGGGTAGTAAAAGGAAAGGAGTCTACTCGATCCCATGTTCCTGTGGGGTTCCCTACACTGGGGAGACCATCTGCTCTATTAAACAAAGAATCCAAGAACACGCAACAGACATCAGGCACAACCGATCTCACTCATCAGCTCTTGTGGAGCATGCAGAGAAATATAAGCACCATGTTTGCATTGAGGATGTGAAGGCCATTGTTAGGGTTGATCACTTTCGCCAAGGAAGCTAAGAGAGACTATTGAGATTCAGAAACATGCTATCAATCTCAATAGGGATGATGGGTGGAAATTGAGTAAGAGCCGGATTCCTGTTTTTTCATCTTGATTTTCTCCTCCTTTTCCTTTTTTTATTATTATATATTCTTTTATATATAATAATAGATAATAGTAATTTCGTATATGTATAGACAATTAGTAAATATTATATTATATTTTTATTTTTTATATTTATTTCTATTTATTTATTTATAAATAGAAATAGGGTTAGTTTTATTATTAATATATTTTTTATTTGAATATGGTCTTAAAATTGGTATTATAATCATAATACATATATTAATAATTTAATGTTATTAATAAACAATTTATTTATTTGGTTATTATAATAAATTATATAAATATTCTATCTGTTATATATATTAAACAATTAATGACGAGAATTAAAAAATAAAAAATAAAAAATATTAATTTGTTAATTAAATAACTAATTTTTAACGGCTAGTTTCTAATGGCTAATTCTAGATTTTGATGCATCCTTGCTATTTATTATTAGGATCTATGGATTTTTTCACCTTTGTCCTGAGGATGAACCACATTAGTTGGTTCGAAACGTTGACCAAATAATATTGATATGATTAATCCAAAAAACATGTTTGCTACATTATAAATCACAAAAGCCTAAGATCTAACAAAAACCATAAATACCAACCGACAGAAAATGATACACACAAAAATTGATTAAAAAAAGGTTTAAATTAATTAATTTATTTGTTTTTTTTAATTATGTGTTGTATGGTGGGAGAAAAGAAGCAACTTATTGATCTTAACACTCTCAAAGGCCATAGATACGGGGATCAGAAAAGAAATGCATCTAATAGAGGGAGTCATTGGTCCTTTCCTAAACATACATATGCGCATTAACATTGCGTACCTGCTCTTTGCCATTGGATTACAATGCAATAATACTTTGGAACTATCTTTAAATGAATGATAATTGGCAGTTCGTGGTTTAATCTGTCTAGAGGACATGTGCACTATTCACGAGATTAGAGCCTTCATTCAATGTTCCCACCATACTTACATCATTGTATAATTCATAGAACTAACTTTAACTTTATGTCGACATTCATTTTATTTCATGATAGATGTCACCTCTATTTTTATAACACAAGATTACTAATTCATGATTACTTTTTTCTACTCCACTTTTTAGCTTCAAAGGTATGCAATGAAAGTGTTCTGGGGTGCAGACTTCTTTCGAACTGAACTTGTATTTGCTTCCTTTTGCGCCGAATTAATGGCACGCCCGGTCGGACATGGCATGCTATGGGTGAAGTTATGGGTGCGGTGGTAGTTGCGGGTGTGGCATTGGTTCCTTGACCTTTCTTTCAATTGAAAGACAGTAGTATAGTTACCATGTTTTGCAGTCATGGCTGATTTGTGGAATTTTGATGGTTTGATTGTTGTGGGAGAGAGTGGGTGTTGCCCAACAGGCTGTTGTAAGTGTGGAACCAACTGTAGTTGCAACCCTTGTGATTCCAAATGATTGGAGATAGGAAATGGATATCCACAATGAATTAGTGGATGATCTATGAGTTTGAATGGTTAGTGTAGAGGAGAAGGATTTACATCGATGTTAGTCAGAGAAGACTGTGGTGTTTTGGTGCGGCTGTGTAACTTGTGGAGGGTCGAAACAGGTGTGTATGAGTCATTGAATGGATATTGAGCGCTGAGTTGTTGACAGTAGATCGAGTTCGTGTTCATGGTGGCTTAGACGCCGACTTAACCATTGAAATCGTGTTGAAACGTCAGATTTGCAACAACATGCCTGAATCAATATTGGAGTATGTGACCAAGAAGTGTGTTGAGGATTGATGTGTGTGCATTAGAAAAATTTAACTTTGAATCTTACTTGTTGCATGTACTTTCTGAACCTCTATGCAGATCGCCAAGTTTTGTGGCATGATTGTGTGGTAAAGTTGTGTGGAGGGGCATATGTGCATCTATGGTGTGTTGGGGTTCGAGTTGGTTCAAAAGGAATCAAATTGTGGTGCAAATCCCTATTGGTTGGCCGACATGAATTTGTTGTCTTGTGGAACCATAAAGAGCCTAGAAGAGTTGTAGTCGTGTGTGAGCCAGTGGACTATTGTCAAGACTATCGACGGTGGAGAATTATATTGTTGTGAATTTGGAAGAGTGGTCAACTGACCTATTGACGAAGTGGACTGGACCCTTTAGCAAGAAGGAAAAAATGAAAGCTTAGTTATCAAGTTTTTTATGTATTGTTGTAAGCATAGCCGAGACTGAGACCAACAAGCATGTTATTCATGTTATGCTTTGATCCATTTCTCCTTAAGGGGGGGGGGGGGCGGAAGGGACTTTGAATAATGGAGAAATGTAGAATTCTCTAGATTATTCTATTATTAGAGATTTGTTGCGATTTGTTGTGATTAGTTAGATTGGATCCTATTCTTAAGGAATTTGTTCAGATCCTCAACATATTCCTAATTTTACTTATGTACGAATGATGTGGTGAATGTTACAGAAGTGGACTATGCAGGCACTCTTTAGGTTGAGCTAGGATCACCTGAGAGATGCTCATTTCCTCTATATTCTCTCTCTCTCTTAAATTTTAGTGTCTGAACTTGGGTTAGAGCGTTAACTTTAAACTAGTTGGAAATGGGCATTTAAGTGATAGAATATGGTTGGGCCATGCATTAAATGGATTTCGATGCAAATTTTATAAAGCTATATGTGAGTTTTCCTAACTTGACCTTTTATATATATAAGGAGGTTATGAGGAAACTTTATAACTAATCAAGGTAACATTAGTTTCACACCCAAGGTTAGGGAAACTATAATTTTAATAAGTTGGAGTACAATTATCTTTGTTGAACAACTCATCTAAAATATTAGCTGGAGGAACACACACACACAAACATTTATTTTATGTAATCATGGTTAAAATGGTGCACAACCCTATCAATTAAATGTATAAAATATAGAGTCAATACTATGCACAAGGGTCAACTTGTTAAAATTGAATATAATAGTTTACTAATTTGGATTAAATGCCTACATTAACACTTAGCCTAATGGAGAAATGTAGAATTCTCTAGATTATTCTATTATTAGAGATTTGTTGCGATCTGTTGTGATTAGTTAGATTGGATCCTATTCTTAAGGAATTTGTTCAGATCCTCAACATATTCCTAATTTTACTTATGTACGAATGATGTGGTGAATGTTAGAGAAGTGGACTATGCAGGCACTCTTTAGGTTGAGCTAGGATCACCTGAGAGATGCTCATTTCCTCTATATTCTCTCTCTCTCTTAAATTTTAGTGTCTGAACTTGGGTTAGAGCGTTAACTTTAAACTAGTTGGAAATGGGCATTTAAGTGATAGAATATGGTTGGGCCATGCATTAAATGGATTTCGATGCAAATTTTATAAATCTATATGTGAGTTTTCCTAACTTGACCTTTTATATATATAAGGAGGTTATGAGGAAACTTTATAACTAATCAAGGTAACATTAGTTTCACACCCAAGGTTAGGGAAACTATAATTTTAATAAGTTGGAGTACAATTATCTTTGTTGAACAACTCATCTAAAATATTAGCTGGAGGAACACACACACACAAACATTTATTTTATGTAATCATGGTTAAAATGGTGCACAACCCTATCAATTAAATGTATAAAATATAGAGTCAATACTATGCACAAGGGTCAACTTGTTAAAATTGAATATAATAGTTTACTAATTTGGATTAAATGCCTACATTAACACTTAGCCTAATTTTGGGAAAATTACAAGTCATTCTGTCCTAAATGTTTCATCCTTGAACTATTGGTAAATAAGAGTGTCTTCAAGGAATGATAAGGTATTTTTTGATAACTCTCGAATAAAGGGTTTTAGTTCTGAATTATAAGATACCTTTGGATTCTCATACTAGTCTCCCCTCTTCATCCAAAAGAGGTAACTCTATTTATATATGAGTTATTGAACATATTTTCTTATTAAAACATGAAATGTGGAATACATCATGTATTTTTCCCTTGTTTGATATATCTAATACATAGATTACTTGGCCTACTCTCTTCCTAATTTGGTAAGGAACATAAAACTTGGGTGAAAGTTTATGATTCATATAATTTTTAAGCAAGTTTTTCTTGTATTGCTGGAGTCGAATGAACACCCAACATCCTACTTAAAATTCTGAATTATTTCTCTTTACCTTGCTATTAGATATAGTTCCTTACTTGATCAAGAAATTTCTTTAGGATACAAAGGATATCATCATAAGTGTTTAGGTAGTTCCCTAAAACCAATGCCATGGAATTGATGACAACATATTATTTTATTTATAGTGGTGGGTATCCTCAGAAAGCTTCAAAGGAATTCATTTTTGTTGAGGGGTACATATTATTGTACCACCATTATACAAGGTGTATCCATTTGTACCACTACAACTAATGGTCACTCACAAAATTCGTCAAGTATACTTCAAGGAATTTATTCACTACTTCATTTTGACCATTTATCTGGGGATGGTATGAAGTGCTTGTCGTTAATCTAGTACCCACTTAATGGAATAATTCCTTCCAAAAAATGTTTGAATTTGAAGTCTCTATCACTAACAATAAATTTGGGAAACCATAGAGTCTATAATTATATTTCACAAATGTGTCAACGATTTTACTAGCTTTATATTTAAATGGCATGTTAGTGAAGTGAGCATATTTGGTTAAGCAGCTTATGATCACAAATATTATATATCCTTCCCCTCTAAGGTAAGGGTACCCACAATAAAATCCTGGGTACTTTAGTCCATTTATAATATGGAATATGAAGAGGTTGAAGAAGACCAACATGATTGATAGAGTCAAACTTTTGGCACTTAATGTATTAAGAGATGGTGTGCATCAACATCTTGGAAGTGGAGGCATCTCTAGAAATATTGGGTAGAATAATGCTACTTATCTTCTCTTGTTCAAATGGTTTCCCATGGCTCATAATTATAGGCTTTCTTCAATCTCTTTTGGAACTAGTTCACGGTGTGAATGAAACTTGACTTCATTGTGGCCTTACCATGTTTGAGGGAGACATGCTAAGGGTATTATGGTATCAAAGTACTTATCCTTGAAATGTTATAGAGCCGTAAATTGGTCGGTTCAAACTTGGAATTTTTCTATTGACAATACCTAGATGATTTCTTCTATCATCCATTAAGGAACCATTGCTTTCTACAAATCTGTGTGGTTATCAAAGGAACGATCACATGGATCCCATACAGCCTGAATTGTGACTTTGAAATATGGGAAAGGACCCATGTTGTATAGCTTTATCAACTAATTTTGGGCTACTAATTAATTTCTTGAGGTGACCTTCATGTTGGTGAATTAATGACATTTTTCGGTGATCACTTGTAAAGCTATGCGATCCATTTTTAGGTGATAATATTTTCCCCCTGATGTATGAGGTTATGAACATAAATATATATAACATGCATCATATTTTTCTTTGAGTGTATATCACTTGTTTTGATGTTATGAAAAACAAAAAGAGAGACCAAAGGGAGAAGGTTGTCCTATAGGGGATGAAGAAGGGACTTCCTAAAAAAAACGCAACCTTAAAAGATTTATTTACAATTGTTGTCATTGCTACAACACCCTCCAAATTTTGGCCTGCACCAAATTTTGGATCCTGCCTTGGTCTTGTATTTTGTCATCGCAAACATTGAAATCCATTCCATGTGTTTTCTCTAAGTGTTTTGCTCCCTTTTACAAGAAAGGGAAAGTGTTGTCTTTTGGCATGTAAGTTGTCCAACAATGTATATAAGCTTGTTTTAGTGGTTTCAAGGGGTTAATATTGTGTAAATGAGTTCATCTAACCATGTAAACATTTGCCGTACTAATTTCTGAAGTTTTAAGCACTGTCGCACAAGTGTCGTGACAGTCGTCGCAAAGTGTATCTTTGGTGTCGCACTTGTCGTAAGTCATTGCAAAGTTGTCACGTTGAGGGAAAAGTATTGTCCATATGTCCTGGCTGATCTATGTTTTTGTGACTTTAAGTGTTCTAATTTTGTAATCACAATCAAGACATAACATTGTTCACCTTAGCTCATTGATCTAACACTTAGCCAAATTTCAGAAATTTCCCAGAAACTTAGCCTCATTTGGCCTTCCTTAGTTGCACATTGCAAAATTCCAACACTAAAGATGAAACCTTGCCCCTTAGGACTGTGCAATGCATAGTTCTAGCATCTCAGGACTGTGCACTATGCATTTCAAGTGCTCAAGATCGGACCTTGGCCCCCAGAATTGCGCAATCTTACCCTCTAGACTCGCCTCAACTACACATTGCATAGTCTCTAAGCTCAAGCCCATACCTTGAGATGTTGAGCTATGCAATTATGTAATCACCAGGTTTGATATTTCTCCCATAACTATACAATTTGATTAAACAGTGCAAAACCCCTAAGCCCGACTTACTAAGTCCCAAAACTGTACAATCTGCCTTCCCAGTCCAGCCTAAACTACGCACTGCATAGTCTCAAGGATAAAGATTCACCCTTTACTACCTTAGCTACGCAATTGTGCAGTCACTGATCCTCTCCCTCGGCCTACCACCCATTTTCGGATCAATTAGTGGATCAACATGCACCATCTTAGACTAGGGGTTTATCAGATTAATTTCATCTCATCATGAGTGAATTGCAAATGCAGGTACCCTATCATGCCATGACAGGATGACGAAGAGAGAGATGGAGAAGGGAAATATGTTGAAAGACATATTTGTAGCTTATTATGTAAGTTGATCAATCAAGAGAAAACAAAGGGACACCAACTTACAACCATAACTCAAGACTTTATATCATTGACGACTCCTTACCTCTAAGCCATAAAGAGGTGGATAGAAAAGAATCATAAAGAAGACATGTAGCAAGCAACAACATAAGTGGATAGACATTGCCATGTTATCAAGCAGTCCATGTCAGCAGTCTCATGTCATGAGTTATCATATGCCACATCATTATTGTGGATCATGCAATTTCTTATTCGAAAATGTATTGTAAAGTGGAACTCCAAAGGACATGTACAAAAGATGAAGAGTCATTTAAAGTCGAAAAGTCACAGGAAGTCAAACAATAATGAGGGTAGTCAAAGAGTCACAAGGGAGGTGAAGCATCACCTCATTGGTTATATATACACCGTTATTGTATGAGCAAAGGAATTTTCACCTCAGCTCCTCCCGCAAAGCATTAGAGAGACAAGCTAGTTCTTTTGAGGAGCAAGTGGTGGCTCCCATGCTCCACTACAAGAGCTAGTGATGTTCATTATAGACATGTGTCTCAGAATTTTTACTTAATATCAAAAGCCTCATGGCCAACAAGTTCTTCATGCATGGATTATGAATATTTGTAAGACTATTCTGTGGATGTTTGTAATTCATGTTTGCTTTCATCTGTGCTAAAGTAGTTGAACTATTTTGGTTATTTTAGTACTTATCATATTGAGAATGTGTTGTAATTGTTGCTATTGTTGTTACATCCTTGTCGACTATTCTGCTAGATATTAGACATATCTTTCTTGTTGATTGGTTGTAATGATCGTCGCATATTTGTGGACTATTCTGCTGGATGTTAGACAAATCCTTCTTTGTTGCGTGGGTCTCTACTAGGGTGGTACTATTACCTCTCTCTTAGAGGCTCACTTTATTTTCTCCCTCTATAGTAAAAGAGCCTTGAAACACTTATAATAGAACACTCACTAGGCACACTCAGTTTCTTTTCGGAGGCACATTTGCACTCCTCTCTCTTACTTACAGTTAAAGACAAGGAAAATATTTAAGAAACTGATAGCTGGCCCATATTCTGAATTCGGATCCTATCCCAAATGGTGTAAGGTATAATTGGGACCACATATCGAGGAGACACCTTGAATGTTGGTGGGTTTAGCACTATCAACATTTCTGATACTAGAAGGAGGGAAGCCAGATTTTTATGGCTGATAACCTCACCCACCTAAATCCTACTTCTTCCGATCAAGGCAAAAATATTCATAGCACCTGCCCTACTCATATTCTTGAAGTTGGTGTTTCTTCTCAACCCAATCTTCAACAAACTTACGAAATCTCTTACGACGAGACCCAAGCCATCCGCCCTATCACCTGTAAGTTTGCAAGAGTTATTGGATTGATACTCGGAGTACATAATCTTCCATATTTTCAAAAGAAGAACATGACCACTCCTACTGGGATAATGGTTTCAATAGTTGAATATTTTGTTCTCGCCACCCATGAAGAGTTGGTAGACATTGTTGAAAATGCAGAGAAACCAGAGCAACCTCCACCTTTTAATGGTGGTGATGACGAGAAAGTTGTACTCTCAGACGATACTTTCTATGGATTAGGCAGTGAGGAAGAAGAAGAATATCCATTAGATTCTGACAAAGATATGGCAGACCAAGATCTGGATAGGATGAATCAAGGCCCACTTTCATTGTCGAGTGTGCTACACAAGATGCCGAGGCACCTAGAGAAGTTGTTAACAAAGTATGACCCTGACAAAGCAATGAAGGTAGAGGACCACTTGGACAAATTTTACCTGCATCTGCAAATTCTTGAGGTATGTTACGATGATGTTGCATGTAGAATTTTTCCATGTACCTTAGATGGTAGAGAAGTTGTATGGTATCACAATCTTCCTCTGAACTCAATCGCGGATTGGAGGGGTTTTAAGAAACTGTTCTTGATAAGGTTGTTGATGATAAAACACCCGTCATGATGTTAAGAGAGTTGGGTTGTCTTAAGATGGAGTAGAAAGAGAAAGTGAAGGATTTCAAATAGAGGTTTAATCGTATATTTAATAGATTTCCCATAGAAACAAAACCTCATGACTCCATCACTATTGATTACTACACATTTTCCTTACCTACAAGCATTGTGTAGTTCATGAAAAGAAATGTGAAGCCAACTTTGGCTGAAAATTTCTAAGAGGCAATTGCAGTTAAAAAGGACTTGTGTGCAATTGGAGTCATCACAAATGATGAGCCAACAAAGGACTCCAAAGACATGGGTAAAAGGTCTCAGGCCTCCATAAGTAAGGCCAAGGAGAAAGAAGTAACCGATCTTGAGAGCTTGACTTGCACCATCAAGTCCTTGTCCAATGAATTGGAAGAGTTAAAAAAAAGGTCAAGTGAGACCACCGTGAGCAGAAAGCCTCCTAAGTTCAACTTTCTAAGAAGGGATGTCAACTCCAAAAGTAACAACAATCAACCATCCAAGTTTTCACAAAGGTCGAATGTTGTGTTGAATGTTGAGAGTATGGGCATGGATCAATAATGTTCATTTCATCAAGAATATCATTCAAAAAAGACATGAGTGTAATGGAACCACAACATAAATTCTTTGGTTGTGCATATTATTGATACAGTGCTCTCAGATGAGTAGATTGAGCTAGCAGAAGAGAAGGAGGAGAATTTTGTAGCTAAAGAAACTATGAGTGTTAGACACACGATCCATACACTCAGTTGTGTTTTCACGGCTGAGAAGAAAAGTGTCGAAGAATAGCCATTGAGTGAGGCCCTGGCTCAACAAAAAAAATGTGAATACAAGTTAAGAATCCAAGGGTTGGTTTACAAACTATAGTTGACGAACTAGAAATTGAAAGAGCATTTACTAAGGAAGATCACACCACCCGTCAACTCAACCCAGAGCACTCAAAGAAAGTCTAGAAATGTGGCTATAATGAAAAGAACTTTCACAAATAGCAAAACTAAGCCCATCATTTTGAAAGTAGTAGATAAAGAAACTCCTCCAGAAACTTTGGCAATGTCTCCCACGCTAGATTATAACATAGTGGATTACATGAAGAAAGATTGCGTGAATATTTCACTCTTTGAACTGACAAAGATCGTGAGCCAGTGGGAACTGCTTGTCCATGCACTCGAATAGTCTACGTCAAGTAATGATCCTTCTTCATAGAGGGGATTTGGTAAGTCCTATGGTTCCCTGGAATCTATACTTAATGCTTTAACATTAGATGCTAACACACTCTACCCTCCATTTCTGTTAACATTTGAAATTTTTAATTATAATGTGCACAATTTCTTAGTCGATTCTGGTGCATATGTAAATGTAATAACTTTATATGTAACAAAAAAAATCAATGAAAAATGGGATAAAATAGATGCACATATCATTTAGTTGGGAAAGGCTCTTGTCCATGTTATTGGTGAACTCAGAAATGTGTTTATATGCTTATCATCTGAACAACGAGTTCACCAATGTATAAATATAATAATAACATTTCAGAAGCATACAGTGTATTGTTGAGTAGAGATTGGTCCGACAAATTACAAGGGTATTTTTCTACTGATTGGTCACACTTGGATTCCGTAAAAGGGTAGAAACAATCAAATTCGGGTTAATTCAGAGCCTTACATGAAACATACCATCACTCCCTTCGAAGGTAAAAATGAATTGTTGGCTTTCATGGATATTTTTTCTGCAAATTGCTTTTTAGAAATTGATTTGGGGTGCTATATTTCTTATCCATCCCCAATCCTACCTAACACATAGTTGGAACTCCTTCCTACACTACCAGAAAAAAGGTCATTGGTGAGGGTCATGGTTGTGATGGACCTTCAAGGTCTGTCACCAATGTCGCATATGGTGACAGTCTTTAAAAAAGCGTTGTTGTAAGTGTATATAGTGATGGTCCTTTAAGGTTTGTCACCAAAGTCATTTTCAATGACACTTTTGGTGAGGGTCATTAAATTCCCATCACCAATTCTCTCTTTGGTGACACTTTTGGTGAGGGTTGTTAAAAGCCCATCACTAATTCTCTCTTTGGTGTGACTTCTAGTGACGATCTTTTATTGGTCATCATCAATGATCGTTTTGGTTACTTTTGGTGACAGTCAATAAATGTTCGTCATCGTTGATCATTCCAATGAGTTTTTGATGACGCTTCATGCGTGCGATGGACCTTTAAGGTCCATCACCAATGTCACATATGGTGACAGTATTTAAAAAATCATTGTTGGAAGTGTATATGGTGATGGTCCTTTAAGGTTTTTCACCAAAGCCGTTTTCAATGACACTTTTGGTGAGGGTCGTTAAAGGCCTGTCACTAATTCTCTCTTCGGTGACACTTTTGGTGAGGGTCGATAAAGGCCCATCACTAATTCTCTTTTTGGTGACACTTCTAGTGACGATCTTTTATTGACCCTCACTAATGCTCTTTTTGGTTACTTTTGGTGGCGGTTGTCAGGCCAGGCAGTAACTCTCCAAAGGCAGCAAAACTGATTCATCTATTATTCCACAGGTAGGTTATTGTTATATACAACAAGAGTGATTGTTCAGTTCATCTCCCCATGAATGTTCACATTCCTAATTTATTTATTTACACAAATTCCCCCAATCATGAAGATTAGGTGTCAACATTCCCCCCCTTAATCTGAAGGGATGTTGGTGAGTCCAAGCATCATTATGAATCGTTCAAGCTTTTCTTTTCCAAGTGCTTTGGTGAATATGTCTGCAATTTGCTCATTTGTGGAACAATGACGGAGATGGATTGTTTTGGCCTCAACATGATGTCAAATCAGATGATATTTAATATTGATATGCTTTGTTTGATCATGGAACTTTGGGTTCTTGGCCAACTTTATTGCAGAGGTGTTGTCAATCATGAGTGGAGTTGATTGTAATTGTTTTACCTGCAAATCTTCAAGAATTTTCTTGAGCCACACAATTTCTTTCATTGCTTTAGCTACTGCCACGTATTCTGCTTCTGTTGTGGAATCCGCTGGAATTGATTGTTTGCATGATCTCCAGGAGATAGCTCCTAATCCAAGACTCATAGCATATCCTGAAGTAGATACCCCGGTTTCTTTGTCTCAATCGAAGTCTAAATCAGAGTATCCAATCAAGCTGAAGTCGTCCACCTATGTATACTTGATTCCAAGGTCTTGAGTTCCCTTCAAGTACCTTAGAACTCTTTTTGCAGCAGACCAATGTCCCTCACAAGGCTTTTGCATAAACCTGGAGAGGATTCCACCAGCAAGTTAAATGTCTGGTCTAGTAGTAGTGAGGTAGATGATACTTCCTACAAGCTATCTATACTTTGTTGCATCCTCAAATTCCTTTCCTTCAATAGATGTGAGCTTTAAGTTTTGTACCATTGGAGTAGAAAGAAGATTGCACTCTGTCATGCCAAATCTGTTTAACAAATCTCCAATGTATTTCTTTTGAGAAAGAAATATGGATTTTGGATGTTGGGTTACTTCAATGCCAAGATAGTAATGAACATAGCACAAATCAGTCATTTCAAAGATTTTTCCTAATTCTTCCTTTATGGATGCAATATAACTTTCATTGTTCCCTGTCATTAAAAGATCATCTACATATACCACAAGATATACAACTGTTTTGCCAACTTTCTTGACAAATAAAGTTGCATCATCAAGATCAAAATGATTGAAGTTGAGTTTCAGAAAATGCTCAGTTAGTTTTTCATACCAGGCTCGTGGTGCTTGTTTGAGGCCATACAAGGACTTCACAAGTTTGCATACTTTATGTTCATGTCCTTTCACAGCAAATCCTTCAGGCTGGGACATAAAAACATTCTCTTTTAGATCTCCATTCAAGAAGGCAGTTTTTACATCCATTTGATGGACTTTCCAACCGTTCTGAGCTGCTAGTGCAAAGAGTGTCCAGATGGTGGCCCATTTTGCTGTGGGGGCAAAAGTTTCCTCATAATCGACCCCTTCCTTCTGTGAAAAACCTTTTGCCACAAGCCTAGCTTTGTGCTTGTCAAGTGAGCCATCAGCTTTGTACTTGTTCTTGTCGACCCACTTGCAACCAATTGGTTTGATTCCAAATGGAGGATCAACCAGCTTCCAAGTGTCATTTTTTATGAGGGCATCATACTCCTTTTGCATTGCTTCTTTCCATTTATCATGAGAAGCAACTTCTTTGAAGGAAGTTGGTTCAAAGTCTATAGAAAAGTTCAATTCACAATCATAAGAAACATCCATATCAACAGGTGAATTAGAGTCATCTACATCACCTCCATTTTGCCGGTTTGAATTTCTGGTCCCTGTTTTTCCAATTTCATCAGGATGAACACTTTCAAGTGTCTTTGCCAGCCACTTTGGGGGACCTTTCTGAGATGGTCCAGGCTGCTCTATTGATTGAGTTGGGAGTGAATCAAGGTTGAGTCTCCCAATTCTATCAATTACATCACTTAAAGCATCATTCGTTGTTGGAGTTTCAGTCAGGGGAGAGTATTCTTTTGAAGAAGATTCCACATGTTGATTTAGTATAGGAATCCCCCCTTCAATATGTGGAATCTGATTCTCAAATTCTTTAAATGATTTTGTTTTTGTGAATCTATCCAAGCAATCAAGTTGTCGCTCAACAACATTTTCAGATTTGGATGATTCAAGAAAAATTACATCTCTAGATATAACAAACTTTTTATTTTCTTCATCATAGAGGCAGTATGCTTTGGAGGTGTTTGAATACCCTAGGAAGATACACTTACAACTTCTAGCACCAAGTTTGTTTCTATCTACCTTTGGTATCAAAGCATAACAGGTGGAACCAAAAATCCTGAGATGTTTTACCGAAGGAACATGTCCATACCACAATTCATAAGGAGTTTTGTTTCTTATAGCGTTAGATGGACATCTATTCTTTATATATGCAGCACATAGAACAGCATCAGCCCAAAACATTATCTTTACACTTTTGAAGAAAAGCATGGATCGTACCATATTCAAGATTGTTTTATTCATTCTTTCTGCTACATCATTCTGTTGGGGATTATAAGGCACAGTTGTTTGATGTTTAATCCCATGTTGGTGAAGATAGTGTTCAAATTCATTTGATGTATATTCTTTTCCATTATCAATGCGAATAGACCCAATATGAGATTGTGCATCATTTTCAATCCATTTATGAAAAGTTTTGAATGTTAGGAAAGCATAAGATTTGTTCTTCAATAAATAAACCCAACACATTCTGGTGTAGTCATCAATAAATGTCATGATATATTTATTTCCATTTGCAGAAGGAACAGGCATTGGACCACATAAATCTGAATGAATAAGTTCAAGCTTCCTATGTGCTCTTGAATGTGAATCATGAAAAGACTGTTTGATATGCTTTCCTAGAATGCAAGTATCACATTGCTTAAGTTTTCTAGGAATTGTAGGCAAACCAGCAACACCATTTTTCTTCAATAAGCGGAGACTGTCATAGTTTAAATGTCCAAATCTAGCATGCCATAATAAACTTGATGGAACACCTTCTTCATGATGAGAAATATATGAGAAATGTTGTGCATGAGCAGATGTTCCTTGCAGTTTGAAAAGTATTTCTTCTTCTATTCCCCTCATGACAAGTGAGTGATCAGATGCTTTTCTTACCTCAAGCTTGCCATCAAACATATGAATGGAGTGACCTTGCTCGCGGACGTGGACCAAGGACAACAAGTTTCTCTTGAGCTGTGGGAGATATAGAACATGATCCAGAAGAAATTCTGAGAGACCAGGTAGTTTAAGCCTGATTGTGCCAAGCCCTGATGGCTTGATTTTTGACTGATATGCAGAGTATATTACTCCATCAACATTGTCAGTGAAATCTTCAAAAAAATCTTTTCTATGAGTTATGTGACAGGTTGCTCCTGAATCAAGTAGCCAATCATTTTTCCAGGAAGCAAGTGAAGTATTAAACAAATCTTCATTCACTCCAATGTTACATTGTGCCTCAACATAGTGAGCAGATTCAGGTGCTTTACCTTTGTCTGTATCATCAGTTTTACCTTTCCGTTGGTTTCTTCTCTACTCAATTTTGTCCCATGGTAGCTTGCATGTATAGGCATCATGTGATCCATTTCTTTTGCAGCGAATACAATGTAAATCTACCTTTTCTCCTTGAGAATGTCTGCCCCCCCTGCCTCTGAAATATCTTCCTCTTCCTCTTCGTCCGCCTCTTCCTCTTATAGAATCTTGAGCAGGATGCTTTTCTTTATGAGCAAGGCACACAGTCTCTTCAAAAGATTCAGGGGCTGTCTTCTTTCCAAAGGCTTTTTCTCTTTCAGCAAACTTTTTCACAAGAGAGTCAAAGGTTATATCTTTGAGATTTCCATTTGCTTGCAAAGACTCAAGATAATTTGAGTATGTAGGATAAAGTGCCTTGAGAAAAGCAATCAGAGAGATATCCAGCTCAACCTTAGTGGATTTGATATCATGCATTATAGACTTTATTTCAGATGCAAGAGCAAGAGGATCATTATTTTGTAGTTCAAGAGTGAAGAGTTTAATCATGAGTTGGACGACTTCAAGTGCAGAATGTGAGTCATAGAGTTCTTTCAGCTTTTGTAAAGCTTCAAAGGCATTTGAATATGATGAAATATGGCGACTCACCTCTTTATTTACAGATGCTGTGATTAATGCATAAGCTTTGCTTTTCTTGTTTTCCCAAATGGCGAGCGCTTTGTCTGAGGTAGGCTTTTTTGGGTCACTATCTCCTTCTCCGATACACACTCCTTTCCACAACTCATTGAAGATGAGGGTGTGTTGTATCATCCGAGACCAATCAGGATAGTTCTCCTTGCCAGTGAGAACTATTCCTACGATACAGATGATTGAATGCATTCTGTAAAAATTACTTCTGCTGATAAAAAAAACTTTTGCTGATATACAGTGAAATTATACTCAAAAGGGCATTCTGAAAAGATTTCAAGTCTCTTACACTACAACTTTATGCACTATATTTTCTCCAAACTTATTTTCTTCAAATCAATCCAATGTTTGATAAAAACATCCAGCATTTCATTGATATATCACTTCAATGTTTTAAAAATGTAATATATCTATATTACTTGTCACTTCAAATGATTTAACTATACAATGCAACATGTTGTAATTATACCATTCAAATGATTTAAATGATATAAAGAAACTGCGCATTGACATTATTCACCCAACGCTTCCACTGTGATTTATTAAAATAACGTTCAAACTATTTTAAACAACAGCTCCGTATGAAGTGCTTGTATGTCTGCAGCCAATGCCCAAGTGAGTGCATTGACAGTCCAGTTATTCAACAGATATATGTTGCTAGAGCTCAAATAATAGCAAATAAAATTTTGAAAAATCAAGACAACATTCTCCGTCTTTTATCGAATATACAAAAATCTTGCAGTCCCACTAAGAACAGGCGCCGAAGATGATGTCCGATGACATTCCTCTGAATTAAACAATCTACATCAACAATCTCAATGAGAGAGTAAAAAAAAGAAGAGCCCAAGAAATCCCTCTATGCATTATTTTCTCAATTTGGAAGGATAGCAAATATTGTTGCTCTAAATATTGCGAAGCTCTGTGGTCAAGCATGGGTTGTTTTTGATGAAATTACAGATGCTAGCATTAGGTAGATAAACTAGTGAGGAGGTAGATTGTGAGTTGCATGACCCTTGCACCTTCCTTCTTGAAACCGAAACTTTGTTAACGTTAAAAAACCAGGAGTGAATTTATGGGAGTGGTACAGTAGTGTTGATAACCAAAACATTTGGGAGCATCGTTTGGCAGCAATTCTTGGGAGTTGTGTTGTGCTTGGGAGAGGGGACCGGATAAGAGGGAGGACTGACTGTATAAGGGGTGTATGGAAGTGATGTAAGTCAGAGCGAGGTATGGCGGTTTGGAAGGCCACAATCTAGTGGTATAATATATAATTGGGTATGCGGAGGGAGATAACCAGGAGTATATACCATAGTCATACCACAGAGACGCCAACACAGTGACAATGCCACAACATGATGCATTCACCAATAAAATAAAAACGCAGATACCATACAACATTAATACTTGTGCCTCAACATTCTTCAAGCGACACAAATATCATTTCAAATACATTCTTAATACAACGTTTCAAAACTTAAAAGTGTCATTCTTAATACAACGTTTCAAATACCATATAGTTTCAATCGCGCACAGCTCAATATACATTCAGTTTGAATCACTTTTGACTGCAGCTGGAGAGCGTCCTTCAATGAAGAAAAAAATTTGAAAAATGAACACCTCTCTGCAAGAAGGCCAAGTATCCGTCGGACATCGCTTAGTGGACAGAACGACAGAGGCGTTTGAGGACAGAGCTCAGGTTAGAACGACAGAGGACAGCGCTCAGTGGACAGTGCTCAGACCAGCATACAGCTCACAGTAGCATAAATGAAGGGAGTTACAACTATTTTAAGAACTGGCTCTGATACCATGTCAGGCCAGGCAGTAACTCTCCAAAGGCAGTAAAATTGATTCGTCTATTATTCCATAGGTAGGTTATTGTTATATACAACAGGAGTGATTGTTCAGTTCATCTCCCAATGACTGTTCACATTCCTAATTTATTTATTTACACAAATTCCCCCAATCATGAAGATTAGGTGTCAACAACAGTCAAAAAATGTTCATCATCAATAATCATTCCAATGACTTTTTGATGACGATATTTACCTGTTACTATATTTTTTTTCAAAAGATAACGATTTAAGACCATTCTTGTGGATTATTTTCCATTATATATCCAAGTTCATAGTGGTTATAATAGTCAGTCAATTTGTTACGAAGTAATTAGTGTGTATCATTTCCCTCAAGTCATAAGAATATAGTTTTCCTATGAGTCAACACATGATTCATCTCTATTACGTTTATTATCTAGAAATTTTCATTTAAATAAAGTTTCACTAGTGTGTGTAGGAACTATATTATTTAATACATAATCAAGCTCTCTCAATTCTACTAATGAGAGAGACCTAGCACTCCTCAACACTCATGGCACACCTTAACATGCTTTGGAACAATACACTAACATTTCTTGGTACCTTGCATGTCTTGGAACATCTTTGTACCTAGAACATATTTGTACCTAGAACATCTTGCCATGAGTAGGATGCCCAAGAACATATTGACATGCCCTAGCATAGCATAGAAATCCTCTATCATGTGTTGGCATGCCCTGTAGTCCTTAGCATTCCCTGGAACACCTTGGCATAATATTGCATTGATAAACATTAGCACTTGGCACACATTGGCACTTGGCATGTATTGTAACATATTATTAGTGTGCCTAGTATGCCCCTTTTGAAAAATATAAAGTCCTAACTTATTAACCCTCTTATGTGTTCATTTCCTTGCATTTTAGCTTGGTTATTCCTTTTATTGCCTTGAAACTCCTTGACGCATATTGGCATACTCTGGCACCATGCACATCCTAGAATGTCTTAGCACCTGACATGACTTGGCATTATTTGGCACATGTTAACACACCCCAAAACTACCTAGCACACTTTAGCACTTCTTGACATTCCCTGATATTCCTTGGCATGCCTTACTTGTGCTTAGCATATACTGCCACTCCCTCCTTCGCATGACAGCTAGCAGTCATTGACACTCCCTAACACACCCTCATATTCATTCAATTCCATGCATTTTGACCTAGTGATCCCTTGTGTTTTCCTAGTACTCCCTAACACTCCTCAGCATGCATTGGCACTCTCTAGCACACTCGATATGCTCAGCCACTTCATAACATGCATCACACTCCCTGATGCACATTGGCACTTAGCACGTGTTGGCACTTGGCAAGTCTTAGCATGTTTGGCATGCGTTGAGATGACTTGGTTTGCTTTGGCAAGGTTTAATATTAAAGTTATTTGAGATTAATTATTGGAAACTATATGAGAAGAAATGGAGGAATATTTTTCACTTAGAATGCATTAACACTTGGCACTTGGCATCTAGTGTTGGTGTGCCTAGCATGCCCCTCATGGAAAAGGTAAATGGATGACTTATTAACCCTATTATGTGCTCATTTCCTTGAAGTTTAACTTCTTCCTCCATTTTTTTGCCTTGAAAATCCCCGACATGCATTATCACACCCTTGTACATCTTGGCATGCCTTAGCACTTGGCACAATTTATCTTGTTTGACATGCCTTCGTATTATCTGGCACATGTTAGCGTGCTCTAGCATTCCCTAACACACCTTGGCAGTCATGAACTCACAACTAGCATTAAATTTTTCCATGACTTGGGAACCTTACATTCACTAAAACACCTTGGCACTCCCTAGTTGTCATGCTCTTCGTTACCCTCCACAATGTCCCAGGCTGATGAGGAGATTGACGGGGGTAACCATAGACCAAGATTTTAGTTTGGTAGCTAGCCCTACCAAACCAAAGGGGGCTCTCTCTATGAATTCACAGCTAATAGATGATTGGAATGTAAATGATTTTAGGCTAGATATCTAGGCTCAGGTTGGTTTTGGAAAATTTAGGGTTTTGTTGTTGGATAAGGGAGAAAAACCAGGTAGCTAGGTCAGAGGATTAAAGGGTTACAACAACAAAGATATAAAGGGGAAAGGTAACATTACTTCTGTGATGGATCTTAGGTTTTTTTAGTGTAGTGTAGTGTTTAGAAGAAGCAAAAGGTCTTAATGAGCATGAAACATGAATTCATTAAGCAAGAAAGAAAGTAACACAATGATTTTTTCATCAAAACATAGCTTTATGCAAATAATTTTGTTTATAAACTATAAGGAAAACCATTGAATAATTGATGAATGGAAAGAGAAAATGAATATCTTTCATATAAAGCTATAACGGAGAAAAAATAAGGTCACAAACTTACTAAATGTGAATTTCTAAATAATAGTTGCAAACTGTGTCCTTTGATTTCCAGAAAATGTCGAAGTACAAGCTACAATAGTTCTCTCCTCTGAAATTCGACCCATTTTGTCACTGAGAAACTAATAGAGAAAGACCAAAAAAACATCTCCCCACTCTTAGGGGTCGAATCCATGACTCTAGGAACTATTCCATGAGGTGTTCTAACCAAATCCTAATGTCTAGGGAAGTTAAAAACAACTTCTACAATTAACTTTGACTCCAACCTCTCTCATAAATGAGGTCAAATTTACATAAAAACAACTTACAAAGACTAGCCACTCATTATTTACATTTACTTTTACCCCTCAAATTCATCTACTTCACCCTTTTTACTTTTACCAAAGTCAAACTAGGAATTACAAAAAATTACATAGTGAAAATTTTACAAAAACCTCGGAAATTTCCAGGTGTGCAGCGAGTTGTTGGAGGCCGTATTTGAGTGACTTTCTAAAGTCCAAATCTAGACCTGAAGCCTTTTATGTAAATATGGGAGAGTTTATATGTCTTTGGAGTATTTTTTCACTCAAAATGACCCATTTTGGGCTGAGGTATGGCCATTCCCAAGGTGTCTCCAGGTGTGTAACGAAATGGAAAAAGAGGGGTAGAAAGGTGATTTTTGGCCTCTTTTTTGCAAATTTCTCAAAACTGAGCCCTAGACCAGGAAAGTGGGAAAACGAGTTTTGAAAGGGGGTCATAATATTTCCAAAAATGTTGATTTTCCATCATTTGGAGCCCTGAGGAAGAAGCGCAGCGTGAGCTTGCTACACTCCTAGACAAAAAATTGCCAAAAAACTGCAAGTTTGCATGAGTCTGCACCAAAACACAAAATTTTCTCCAAATCCTCCCAAAATTTGTCTAGATGTGCCTGATGAGGTATGTTATGCAATAATGGATGCACCAGCAAGAAAATCTAACTTACCCTTCTCCTCTTGGCTGATTAGGGTTTCCTTGAGTTTTTCCTTCAATTGCTTGATTTTGACCTTGGCAACCTAATTCCTTGTGTAATAATGGATGGATATTTTCTTTTGAAACTTGTTATCCATGTTGGCCTTCTCAAGGAGCTTCTAAAGGTGACAATTTACTTTTTCAAGCCAAAACTCCATGTCCTCATTTATTTCCATGGCAATCCTCTCTTCAAAGGTCAATTATTCCATTGGTGGCTTTTGTTCTCTTTCCCTTTGAAGTGCCTTCCTAGGACCCATTGTCCTTGGTCTCTTCCTTGCCACATGTCCTTCATGCTTCTCAGTGTCCTCATGGTCCACCACTACCTTTCCTTTCATCTTTTGTTTCTTGGCTTTGAATTGCTCTTTCTTCATGAATAGTTTTTTTGCCTTAAGTTGACTGTTTTCTTGCTCAAGGAATGAAATGATGAATTTGGCCCTTTCCAAATTTTTGTTGAGCTCCATGATATGAGAATCCTTCTCTAGGATGACTTGTTGCAGGTTTTAATGCTCATCATGTGCCTCCAAGTCAACTAGGTCAAAGTTATGCTCAATGGGATCCTCATCATGCAAAGAAGCCTCATGATGTGATGGTGATCCATGTTCTGCAAATGTAGTAGGCTTGGCCCCTTCCTCAATTTGAGGAGCAAAAACAAGGCTTCTGCCTCTATGATATGTCTTGGTCACCTCAGGCCTAGGTGCCTTGGAAACCTCATCATGTTTTCTTGATGACCCCACCTCCATGGGTTGTACTGACATGGTTTGGTGTTGGCTTGGTTAAGTTGTTATATGTGTTTTCAAGGCTACCTCAATGAAGGTGTCCCATGTCATGTTATTCTCTTTCAATTGATGGAGTATTATAACCTTTATCAGGCTATGGTGAAAGAGGCTAGGATAATGCACTTTGCCTTTCATTTGAACCCTTTCAGAAATTTTTGTTAGGCTCCTATACAAGTAGCTAGACAAATTTAGAGTGGCAGTTGTAAAGTGCATGAGTAGTCTTATGTGGTATTGAAATAGCCTAGAAAATCTGCCCTCACATGTGAAGGACTTCATGACGGCCTTCATCAATGGTGTGTATCTCTCCAAGAAGTATCTAAATGGGAAAACATATTAGTGAGCTCCTTTGTATTGTGATTTCAAGTAGGTTTTGTACTCTTCTAGGTCTAGATTCATGCCTTTGAACCTGTTTTCACCATGGTTTGGTATGTTTGTAGCTTGAGAGATGGCATCCACTGAAAACATGAAATCATTCCCTACAATGGTGATCTTATCTTCCTTCAAGGTGAGGGAAAATATACCTCTGAGATGCTCATGGTAACCTACTTCCTGCACTCTTTGACAAAACCATAAACAATTGACATCTTCAAAGCATTTCATGAAAAATGGGGAGGAGGTGATTTCATTGCAATTAGAGGGCTAAAACCTCAGTATCTTTCCCCCCTTGTTATACTTCCTCTTCTCTGATGGTGATGATTCAGGCTCCATACTTCAAACCCTAGGTGAAAGGCAAGCAAAAGTAATGAAATTTGTTGCTGTGAGGGAATGAGGCGGTATGATGGACTTAGGAGTTGCCTAAATTTGTAAGGAAATTTATGAGGGTAGGGGATGATGTTAGTGAGTAGGGGAAAAGGAATTTTGGGAAATGAGTGAGGGGAGGGGGTGGAAAAGGCCAAAACACAAGCCTATCCTAGAAAGAGACAGGGTAGATTAGGGTTTAGAGGAAAATGATAGAAAATGAGGGGATAAGGTTTTGTGATGGATGGAAATGGTGTATTAGCTACAAATAGAGGTGTAGGGACAAGGAATATAGGGTTTAGGGAAACAACTCAACATTTGAGGATTTGTTGGCAGTGATGGACCCGCCAGCATGTCAAGTGGATCTCCTTGGTAAGAAGTCCCAATTGTTCAGTTGAGCCTCTATGGAGTCCAAGGTAGTTGGGGCCTCTATGTGGCCCTGGGAGTGATCTGGAGATATGGATACCTTTGCATTAGAGTGGTGGCTCTCGGTCGACACTGAGCTCGAGCTAGGTATGTCGTGTGGTGGAAAATTCTCCATATGGTGACCGACTCCTCCTCTGTGGCCACAACTTCGCTACCGCGACATGCAGCCGACTCCTCCTCCACCTGTTACATGAACCTAGCT
The DNA here is from genome assembly GCA_000404065.3 of Pinus taeda. Taxonomy (NCBI): domain Eukaryota; kingdom Viridiplantae; phylum Streptophyta; class Pinopsida; order Pinales; family Pinaceae; genus Pinus; species Pinus taeda. The sequence continues at coordinate 171,089 of APFE031155204.1, read as the reverse complement.
GCCTAGAGAAACCTACCACACCAATCGAATATGAAATTAACATAGAAAAACATGGCTTACCTCCCCCGTGTCCAAGTTCTCAGATTTCCTAGTGCAATTCCTGTGTGCCTCCTCACTATCTGTCACTGAGCTAGGTGGCACGTTGCATGTCATGAAGGTAGACCAACCACTCCTATGGAAGAGTCACACCCCATGTTCTCCACACAACTGCTACTGTAGAGGAGAAATTCCTTGCAGGAAGAAGACCTAAAGTGAGGCAGGGGAAGCAAGAGCCCACCACCCACTCACACTAGGCTTGGGACTACAATTCTCGTCATTGTAGTTTGTCATGTGCTCTCTCAAATCCCACAGCCAAAAAGCTTTCCAGTTCCAATCCCCCACATACCCTTCAATCCCGAACCTGTCCTGCACCGTCGTCCCAAGCCTCTGCCTAAGCCAGGCACTAATACCTCTTTTCTCTCCCTCACCCAACACTCCCTCCTCATCACCCAACCTCTTCAAATGACCACCCTATTGTCTCCTTCCTACATTAAGTAACACTCGTGGGAGAGCCAGACTTCCAATAGCCATTAAGTTGGGCATGTTGTGCATGGAGGCCCAACTGGCTCCATGCTCGAACTGGCAGCCACCTGTCTCCTTGATTGGACACCCCCATCAGGGTCTTTTAGATCCTTATGTATCAGTTTTTGAAGATCATGCATTTCCCTAGTGTCCAGGTCCACTTTGATGTGAAGCTTTGACCAAGTCGCCCTAAAGTTTTTATACGGTGGGTTCACCCCACAGTTGGCTAGCTAGTCAATGACTTTATTTCCTTCACTCAGTACATAACTGGTACTAATTTATTCAAAGTTTTTTAAGGCTTGCTAGATGCAAGAAAGTTGAGATTCCAGTCTCCAACTCCTTGCCACCTTCTGGGGGGAAGATCCATTGATAATATTTTGTACCATATCTATGTTAAGGCGTGAGTCCCCCATTATTCTAATTCTTTGATATTGAAGGTTGGAGGCTAGGCTCAGGCCCACTTCCAATCTTGTCAGCTCAACCACATTATTCATTGTTATACCATAGAAGCCAGAGTAAGCTACCCTTGGGGAGCCTACTGAGTCACGAATGATGCCGCTGAAACCTGTCAGTTCGGGATTACCCTTGGAAGCCCCATTGAAATTAATCTGGAGGCAGCTATCAATGGGCGGGAGGAATGAAGAGGAGGAGTGGGCAAGGGATGTCGGGAGATATGCGTGCTTGGGTAGATCAAAGAAAACGAGAGGTTCAGATGGGCAAGAACTTGGGCTTCCAATGGGTCAGGGTTCCAGTCATCAGGGGACCATGATTCAGAAAGGATGGATTCCCAGATATTCGACATCATGAAGCTCCATATGTGCACGCTAGATGGAGTTTTTCCATTGAACAGGACCTGGTTCGTTTTTTTCCAAGTGTTCCACAGAATTAGACCTAAGGTTAACCATGAGGCCCGGTTCACCACCGGATTGGAGAATCGGTTGTCTGCCAGTTCTTAAGGAGATCGTGGATGTCATCTAGATGGGTATCTATTGGGCCAAACAGGTCGGAGGTATGATTCCAAACTTCACATGTTATGGGGTAGTCTCCAAAGAGATGGGAAAGGGATTCTTCTACTTGCTTGCACATGATACATATTGACGAGCCAACAAAACCCCTTTTTTGGAGGCGATCCAAGGTAAGAATATGCTTGTGGCCCACTAGCTAGAGGAAGTGAGAAACCTTAGGCCATAGGTTGCTTCTCCATATGTGTCACCAAAAGAGGTGATTTGATTGACCCTGACCATTAACTTGGATGAGATAGGCTTCTTTCACTTAAAAGGTTCTTGTCGTAGAATGACCCCATCTTAGTTTGTCCATCTCTTGGGATATATGGACCTGAAGTTGAGAGAGATATGTCCCCAGGCATGCACTTAACTCCCGTGAGATTGCTCTTGGCCAATCAGCACCGTATTTCCATCTCCGTCATCCATGGTGTTCCACATCTTCCATCCAGTAATCTGATACACAGAGGGTCGATATTGAATGGAAGAGGGGTATCAAGTTAGAAGGCAATTGATCTTAAGGAAGCTAGGGGAGATTCTCCCAGGAGTCCTACCAGAAGAGGGGGGATTTCCCATTCCTTACTTCCTAGAAGAAGTAGTATCGAATTATATAATTATTATTATTAGCATGATTCCATATTGCAGATCCAGTGCTTGTAAGAGGTTTGCGAAGGCAGGCTTCCTGCAATTTTCCTTGTCCATATTTCTGAGACCAGATTGTCTTCCATAGTTCATTCCCTCCTTGTATCCACCGCCACCAGAGCTTTGCTATGAGGGTGTCACTCAAGACATCTGGATCACGTAAACCAAGCCCTCCCATGGTCTCTGGGTGATAAAGTTTATGCCAAGCTACTAATGGCCACTTTCATTCCATGGTTGCCCCACTCCAAAGGAATCTTCTAAACGTAGCAGCTAACTCGACATAGATGCTCTTAGGGCCTAGAAGGGTAGAAAGTTAATATAACGACATAGCTTGCAGAGCATATTGCACCAGGGTGGCCCTCCTTGTTAGGTTGAGAACACGAAAGGTCCAGGTCGATACTTTTTGGAGAGCTTATTGCAGAGGTCTTTCCAAGGGGCAATGTGGAGGGGGTTGACAATGAGGGGGACCCATAAATATTTAGAAGGGAGATATCTAATTGAAAAACCCAAAAATCAGGCAAGACAAGCTTGGACAGGCTTGGGAGTGTGAAGGAAATAACCCTTGGTCCCCGTCACACACTCTTATTCATTGATTTTTATGCATTTGAAACTGGTTCTCCCTTGTGTTTCCTTGGCACTCCTAAACTCTTTCTGGCATTCATTGGCACACCCTGGCACCTGTAACATCTTGGCATGCTTCCCTATACTCTAGCAATCCATAGCACTTCCTAGCATACCTTGTCACTCCCTGCTTATCACTCCCTAAACGCACTGACACTTCCTGTCACAAAATCTTATTCATTCATTTGCATGCATTAATTTGACCTAGTTCTCCCTTGTGTTTCCCTAGAATGCCCTACCGCTTTCTAGAACACATTGGCACACCTTGACACCTTACACATCTTGGATGCATGCTGCCCGGACACTCTAGCATGCATTAGCACTGCCTAGCATACCATGTCACTCCATCCTTATGACACCTTGACCTTGTTGACACTCCCTGTAACTCACTCTTATTCATTCATTTTCATGAATTTTGACCTAGTGCTCCATTGAGTTTCTCTAGCAATCACTAGCACTCCTTACCACACATACACACACCTTGGAACTTGTTACATCTTGGCATGTTTCCCTAGCACTCTAGCATGCCTTGGAACTGCATAACATAACTTGTCACTCCCTCCTTAGCACAATTGGAACTCACTAACACTCCATATCACACACTCTTATTCATTCATTTCAATGCAATTGAAACTGGTGCTTCCTTGTGTTTCCTTGGCACTCTCTGACATTCCATAGCATGTGTTGATTCCACACCCTAACACTTGACACATATTTGAATGCCTTAAAACTTGGGATGTATTGGCATGTATTGGGATGCCTAACGTTCCATGGAATTGTCTAGCATGTGTTAGCACTTCTTGGCATTCCCTCGCACACCTTGTCACTCCCTAGTTGTCATGCCCTTATTGATAGCCTTACTTTTTTTGTGACTAGGGAACCCAACCAAGTCATTGAAAAATAGTGTTTTTCCTAGTCCAAAGTCTCCCTTTGTCTGAAACTGCTTTGTCCAACCCCTTATCGCAATTGTAGGCTTGCCTCCTACAAGTCCTATTATAAAATTCTCCTAACACACTTGGTCCTTGGGATCTAGGAATTCACTAACACTCCGTGGAACACACTCTTATTTGTTCATTTACATGCATTTTTACCTAGTTCTCCCTTGTTATTCCTTGACACTCCCAAACACTCCTCGAAATGCATTGGCACTGTCTGGAATTTGTTAGCACAACTTTTAATTCATTGGCATGCCCTGAGACTCCTTAGATATCATTCCCTCACAACTACCCTTACTTTATTTCGCAACTTGAGAACCTAAACAAATCCTGCCTCGACCACAACAACTTGACCAAGTTACAGTTACTACAACTAGACTATTCTTTGTTCACCTAAGAACTTCCTATAAATCCTCTTATGATACTCATGTCAAATCTAAAATCATACAACTTAACAAGTTACGATGACAAGATTCACATCCAACCATGGTCATAAAACAACTAAGCAACATAGTTTACATTTTGACATGTTAGCACGTCTAACAATCCCTTAGCACTATGTGGCACATGGTATCATTCCATGCATTCCTTAACATGACTTGGCACTCCCTAGCACATCCTAGCACTCCTTGACACCTATCACACCTAGAACTCACTAACACTCCCCATCACACTCTTATTCATTCATTTCCATGCATTTGAAACTAGTGTTCCCTTGTGTTTCCCTCGCACTTGGCCCTAAAAAACGCTATAATGCGTTGGCGCCACACCTTGACATCTGACACATCTTTGCATGCCTTAGAACTTAGCAAGTATTGGCATGAAAAAAATGCCTTGGAACTGTCTAGCATGTGTTATTACTTCATGGAATTCCCTGGAACACCTTGGCACTCCCTAGTTGTCATGCCCTCATAGATAGACTTACATTTTTTACAACTTCAGAACCCAACCAAGTCATTGGAAAAACAATGTTGTGCCCAACCCAAAGTCTCCCTTTCTCTGCAATTTCTTTTTCCACACCTTATCACAACCATAGGCTTTCCTCCTATAAGTACTATTCTAAACTTCTCCTAAAACACTTCATCCCTGGGAAAACTAGAATTTGTTAACAGTCCTTGACACACACTCTTATTTGTTCATTTTCAAGAATTTTGACCTAGTTCTCCCTTGTGTTCCCCTGGAACTGCCTAACACTCAACTTGAATTGAAATTTTCCATCATGTGTTAGTATGCATTTTCATTCCTTGGCATGTCCTGACCCTCTCTAGCTATCATGTCCTCACACTACCCTTAATTTTTTTAGACTTGGGAACCCAACCAAGTCCTGCCTCGACTACAAAAACTTGACCATGTTACAATTACTCCAACTATAATATGTCGTGTTCATATAAGAACTACCTATAACTCATCTCAAGCTACTCATGTCCAATCTTAACTCGCCCCACTTAGCAAGTTACCAAGTCAAGGCTCACGTCCAACCATGGCCATAAAACAACTAAGCAACATATTTTACATTTTTACATGCCATAGAACCTTGTACATCTAACAATCCATTGGCACTCTGTGGCACATGTTAGCATCCCCTACATTACTTGGAATTCTCTGGTACTTCCTACCACACCCTGCCACTCCTTGACATGACCTAGAAATATACCAAGACTTGGAACCACTTCCTTAGGATATAACCTTATCACTCCTTCCTTAACACACTTGGAATTCACTGGCACTCCCTATCACACACTCTCATATGTTCATTTCCATGCATTTTGAACTAATTCTCTCTTGTTTTTCCATAGCACTCCCTAACACTCCCTGGCACGCATTGGAACACCATGGAACCTGGAACATCTTGGCATGTTGCCTTGGAACTCTAACCTTCCTTGACACTACCTAACATACCTTGTTACTCCCTCCTTAGCACACCTAGAACTCAATGACACTCCCTACCACACACTCTTATTGATTCATTTCCATGCATTTGAAATTAATGCTCCCTTGTGTTTCCTGGCACTCCATAACACTCCCTGGCATGCATTAGCACACCCTAGCACCTAACACATCTTGGCATGTTTCTTTGACCTCTAACATGCCCTAACACTTCCTAACATACCTTGTCACTCCCTTTTTAGCACACTTGGACCTCATTCACACTTCCTATCACAAACTCTTATTTGTTCATTTGCATGCAATAATTTGACCTAGTGTTCTCTTGTGTTTCCTTGGCAATCCCTAACACTTCCTAGCACATGTTGGCACACCCTGGCGGTTGGCACATCTTGGGCACATGTCGCCCTGCCACTCTAGCATGACTTAGCGATGCCTAACATACCATGTCACTCACTCCTTAGCATATCTGGAACTCGCTGAAACTCCTTATCACACACTCTTATTCATTTATTTCCATGCATTTTTACCTAGTTATCCCTTGTGTTTCCCTATCACTCACTAACACTTCCTAGCACATGTTGGCACACCTTGGATGCATGCCACCCTGACACTCTAGCATGAATTAGTGTTGCCTAGCATACCACATCACTCGCTCCTTAGCACAAATGGAACTCACTGACACTCCCTGTCACACAGTCTTATTCATTCATTTCCATGCATTTTGACCTAGTTCTCCCTTGTGTTTCCCTGACACTCCCTAACACTCCTTAGCATGCATTGGCACACCATGGCACTTGGCACATCTTGGTATGCTTCCCTATCACTCTAACATGCCTTGACACTGCCTAACATACCTTGACAATGCCTAACATACCTTGTCACTCCCTCCTTAGCACACCTGGAACTTGTTGAAACTTCATTTCCATGCATTTGAAATTAGTGCTCCCTTGTGTTTCCCTGATACTTGGCCCTCACACTCCCTGTCATACGTTTGTGCCACACCCTGGCACCTGACGCATCTTGGCATGCCTATCATGCCTTGGAACTGTCTAGCATGTGTTATTACTTTCTAGCTTTCCCTGGAACACCTTGGTACTCCCTAGCTATCATGCCGTCATAGATAATCTTACTTTTTTTGCGACTTGGGAACCAACCAAGTCATTGTAAAAACATTGTTGTGCCCAAACCAAATTCTTTGTTTGTCTAAAACTTCTTTTTTCTAGGCCCTTATTGTAACCATAGGATTTCCTCCTACAAGTATTATTAGGACCTTATTCTAACACACTTTATCCTTGAGACACCTGGAATTCTTTGACACTCCTTGGCACACACTCTTATTCGTTCATTTCCATGCATTTTGACCTAGTTTTCTCTTGTGATGTTATGGCACTCCCTAACACTCCTCAACATGTATTGCCACTATCTCACATGCGTTAGCATTCCTTTTCATTCCTTGGCATGCCCTGACACTCCTTACGTATCATTCCCTTACAACTACCCTTATGTTTTTGGGACTTGGGAACCCCAATCAAGTCTTGTCCCGACTACATCAACTTGACCAAGTTATGACTACTACAACTAGACTATGATTTGTTCACCTAAGAACTGACTATAACTCATCTTAGGCTACTGTGAGTATAATCTTGGACCATTACAATGTTTTATAGTATTATACTTCCCTTTACAAAACCCCCTTTTCTCTTCTGGGTTAATTTTTCTTGAGTGAACTTTTAAATGGTTGCTAATGATTTTTTTCAAGACCTTATATGAAATATTGAACAATGACACTAAATGGAACGTATCAAAACCAACAAGATACATATATTCTATAATAGGTTAGACAGGATGTGTTTATCACCTCATCTGTAGATGCCCCATTTATTATGAGATTCAAGGGATGTTCTATTGTCTTTATCCACATAAATGCTTTAAATAACCTCACATTAGTGTTATGACATTCTGACACATAGGAATAGTTAAGTATAATTTGGTCTAGTATAGAGTTAGGTAAAGTGTGTTTCTTTACTATGTACATTTGTAACTTACAATCCAACGGTCACGATATGTAGTGATCCGATGGTTCATTCTCTCCTCGGTATTAACAACACTTGATCAGTGGCTTAACACCCGATTGGTCCATGAATTCTATTTAAAGTGCATGGAGGGTCATTTGTAGGTTAACCATTCACGAGAGAAGCTTATGTAAATTTTCATTCTTTTATTAATAAATTGCCTGAAGTGGTCGCGTTGGCTCAGGCCGTGGAATGTTTCCCTCTTTGAGGGTTTTAACCATATCAAAATACTGGTGTATTGATCTTTGATATATTTGTGAGCGGTGTCCTTTGGTGTTCTGTCTGAGGAACTCAACCTGTAAATTCCTACATGGTATCAGAGCTATTTGAGGGCTGCGTCCATTGGTGATCCAAATCTGAAGCCGGTAGAACTGCATCCGACTACCATCTCCTAGATCTACTCTTTCTGACTGCTTTCGGGCTAAGAGGACTGCTCTGTTGTGTTGGGAGCATCTGTTCGAGTGAGGAACCCCTTTCGTTTCACACGAAAAGGTTTCCGGTAGCCCTAGTTGCGTCATTTTTAAGATTTGGAGGTATACAATGTTTATTTGCAGTTTACAGTCATTCTTTTTCTCTCTGTTTATTATTTCGGTTTATTTAGCTTCTTTTTATTACCGGATCTAAACCTTTCATTTTTGCGTATGCTCTTTGCCCTGCAACTCTGTGCGATTTGGGCAAATCAGAAATAGAAAGGAAGGATTTTTCTCATGCGTATGCTCTTTTCCCTGCGCCTTAGTGTGATCTCGGAAAATCAGAAACATTGAGGAAAATATTTAGTTTCCGGGTAAAGCTAACTTTAAGCCATAAGGGTTGTTTTTTTTGTATGTCCATGTTGGGTTTTGTGTTTTTGTTTTGTAGGAAGAAAAAGAGCTTTCTCAAGCAAGCACGCAATCCAAAGCTTCAGTGACCAAAAGAAAACAAAGCCCCCCCTTTCTCTCTCAAACTTTTTGTATAGCTCACTTGGTTCAAAGCTAATTTATGAGAGTAGAGGTCTTGGGTTCAAATCTCTTTTTTTAAGGGGCGTTTTTTTCATTTCCGCACATTTCCGCACTTTGTCGGCGTCTTCATCAACTTTTTTTCAAAAAGTCATAACTTCTTCATCCGGAAGCCGTTTTCAGAGCCGTTTTTTTTGAACCAGCCTAATTTTTCGAGATATTTCCATTGGAACACTTAGTTCTAGCATATATAGCTTCAGTTTCTGTTAAAATGGAAAGTCCATGCCAAGTCATTCTTGACAGCACCAACTACTTCCAATGGTCGTCCTACATTGTGGATTTACTTAGAAGTAAAGGTCTTTACCGAATAGCCTCAGGCCAAGAAACCAAGCCGAAAGATGAAGAGAAAGCAACCAAATGGGAAAATAGACAAGATCAAGCACGTGGGTTGATATGGATGTCTATCTCTCCCGATCTTAGATTCCATATTGCTGAACTTGATACTTCCGATGAAGCAATGAAGCAGATTACTAAAGTTTTTGGAATAAAAAATGAACTTAGAGCTCATCAACTTGAAAATGAGTTGCTTACATTGGACCCCAATAATTTTCTTGCATTGAAGATTTCTTGTCCAAGTTCAAGACCATTAGACTTCTATTGGAAGGTGTTAAGGTTAAGAAAGAAGATAGTTCCCTTATCTATTGCATTCTTACCAAGTTGGGACCAACCTACTCTGTGTTTGTTTCCACCTTCCATTCTACAAGAGAAGCCTCCATTTCTCAAGGACATGACTACAAGCCCCCTTCCTTTGATGCTTTTTGTGATTCTTTAATAAGAGAACAAGAAAAACTCTTGCACCTTGGTCTTCTTAATCTTGGAAACTCTTCTAAGA